>CAUYUJ010001983.1:0-94929 GCA_963575745.1 Prorocentrum cordatum
CCCCCCCAAGATGCCAAAATCCTTCCAAAACCAAGGTAAAATCAATGTTTTGTGTTTTCTCGCCTGTTCGCTCTTGGAGCTGTCTTGGGCCATCTTGGACGCTCTGACACCTCGCGACCGGCCCCGTCCAGGTCAGTGGGGAGGGGTAAGGGGAGGGGTAAACCCCTCCCCGAAGGGGAAGAAGGGGGTTGGCAGAGGAAACTCCCTAGACCACCTACGCCCTAAAGGGCTGGTGGGATTTTGTATTCATCCATATCAATTTCCAAATCCGTTTTTTGGTTTCCATGGTGACTCTTGCTTATTTCAAAATCTATCGCCACATTGCTAGAAACTCAATATAGTATGCACACGTACGTTCCCCAAACACGCTTGCCAATAATGCGTGTATGTCCGTGCGGATCAGGCGTGTCACGTGCAATTGCAATTCCAAGCTGGCGCCACATAGCATATTGGAGTACATTTGCGTTGAATTATTTGAGAAGAAATCGAAGATTTTCGCACAAGGGGCGATGTGCAGGCACCCGTACGGGGTCCTCGTCTGCGCATGCATGGACATGTTGTGTGTGTGTGTGTGTTGTGTGTTGTGTGTTGTGTGTTGTGGTTGTGTGTTGTGGTTGTGTGTTGTGGTTGTATTTGTGTGTGTCTGTGTGTGTGTCTGTGTGTGTGTGTCTGTGTGTGTGTGTGTTTGTGTGTGTCTGTGTGTGTGTCTGTGTGTGTTTGTGTGTGTGTGTGTCTGTGTGTGTGTGTCTGTGTGTGTGTCTGTGTGTGTGTGTGTCTGTGTGTGTCTCTGTGTGTGTGTCTTTGTGTGTTTCTGTGTGTGTCTCTGTGTGTGTCTCTGTGTGTGTGTCTCTGTGTGTGTGTCTCTGTGTGTGTGTCTCTGTGTGTGTCTCTGTGTGTGTCTCTGTGTGTGTCTCTGTGTGTGTGTCTCTGTGTGTGTATCTGTGTGTGTGTGTCTCTGTGTGTGTCTCTGTGTGTGTCTCTGTGTGTGTCTTTGTGTGTGTCTTTGTGTGTGTCTCTGTGTGTGTCTCTGTGTGTGTCTCTTTGTGTGTCTCTCTGTGTGACTCTCTGTGTGACTCTCTGTGTGTCTCTGTGTGTCTCTGTGTGTCTCTGTGTGTCTCTGTGTGTCTTTGTGTGTCTCTGTGTGTGTCTGTGTGTGTGTGTCTGTGTGTCTGTGTGTCTGTGTGCCTGTGTACCTGTGTGCCTGTGTGTCTGTGTCTAAATCTGTCTAAGTCTGTGTCTGTGTCTGTCTCTGTTTCTGTGTCTGTCTCTGTGTCTGTCTCTGTGTCTGTCTCTGTGTCTGTCTGTGTGTGTGTGTGTGTCTGTGTGTGTGTCTGTGTGTGTGTGTTTGTGTGTGTGTCTGTGTGTTTGTGTGTCTGTGTGTCTGTGTGTGCGTGTGGGCGTGTGTGTCTGTGCGTGTGTGTGTGTGTTTGTGTGTGTTTGTATGTGTGTGTCTGTGTGTGTTTGTGTGTGTGTGTGTGTCTGTGTGTGTGTTTGTGTGTGTGTCTGTGCGTGTGTGTGTTTGTGTGTGTGTGTCTGTGTCTGTGTGTCTGTGTGTTTGTGTGTGTTTGTGTGTGTATATGTCTGTGTCTGTGTGTGTGTGTCTGTGTGTGTGTCTGTGTGTGTGTGTGTCTGTTTGTGTGTCTGTTTGTGTGTGTCTCTGTGTGTGTCTGTGTGTTTGTGTATGTGTGTTTGTGTGAGTCTTTGTGAGTCTTTGTGGGTCTCTTTGTGTCTCTCTGTGTCTCTCTGTGTCTCTCTGTGTCTCTCTGTGTCTCTCTGTGTGTGTCTCTCTGTGTCTCTCTGTGTGTGTCTCTCTGTGTCTTTTTGTGTCTCTCTGTGTCTCTCTGTGTCTCTCTGTGTCTCTCTGGGTCTCTCTGTGTCTCTTTATGTCTCTCTGTGTCTCTCTGTGTCTCTCTGTGTCTCCGTGTCTGTGTCTGTGTGTGTATGTTTTTGTGTGTTTCTGTGTGTGTGTCTATTTGTAAGGGTCTGTCTTTGTATGTTTGTTTGTGTGTGTCTGCCTCGGTGTGTATGTGTGTGTGTGTTTGTGTGTGTGTCTGCCTGTGTGTGTGTGTGGGTCTGTCTGTGTCTGTTTGTGTGTCTGTGTTTGCCTATGTGTGTCTGTGTGTGTTTGTGTGTCTGTATGTGTTTGTGTGTGTTAAGTGTTTGGGTGTTTGTGTGTCCGTGTTGGTGTGTGGCGGTCGTCTTTTCTCAGCGTAAGTGATAAAACAACCGTCGGTTTTTGCTGCCGGTGCCTTGTCTATTTTTTCCCCTCCCCGCAACGCAGCCCACACACACACACACATACACACACACACACACTCACCCACACTTCCAAGTGCCCATCACCACTGGGGTGAAACACAACCTGCACAACCGCGACGCGTGGTTAAGCAGGGAAAAAGGAGAAGAAGGAGGAGGACGAGCACAGCTGGTTATGGCATGCGCAGATCCGCGAGGGATTGCCGGCTCGCGGACCTCTCGGAGCCGATCCGCGCATTCATTGAGACTGTGTGGCACACATCTCTGCAAAGCTATTCCCAGAATTCCTCACCATCGATGCTGTAGACCTACCGCAGTGCCGCGCCGAATTCTACGGTGAAGGGCCTGCCTGTGCAAGATATTAGCGTTACGACAGTGGCGTCGCAGAAAAATAGACGCCCCTGCGCTACACTCAGTCTTGGGACGACGATGTTCAACCTTCTAACGTCGCCGGGCGGCATTGGGATGTGCGTGTTCCGGAGCATGCGCTCTACATTCCGATCTGGCACTGCGGCTCTTCTCCTCCAGCCTCTGTGAACACTTGCCGCCAAGCAGCCACCATTCCCGAGTGTCGGGCATTCCACCTAAGGCACGCGTGTCCGTGCATATCTCTACCATCGAACGTAATTGCAATACCCAGACGCCGTCTGACAGCGAAATTCATCAATTGTTAACCAAACTGCTGAGTACGCGCCCAAAGACAAATACAACTGAGCCTTCCCGGGCGTTGCTGAATTCACAGGGGGCCCACAAAAGTCATGAATCAATTCTTTCAAATTTTTTGCCTCGGCGATATTGGATACATGGTATTGTTATCCGTGTCACTCTCCCAATGGTTGTTGGCCATGTTATCGTTCGGGTGCATTCTCCTGCTGCGAGTGCGTCCCATGGAAGACGCTCGCGCCATCCTATTGCTTCGCAATGTTTTCCAATCATCTCTGCGTCTTGCAAACAAACACTCGGGGCCTGTATGGATATCATCTGGGGCAAGGTTTTGAAGCCGTTGGAGGTGCCCCAAAATAGTTTGACCATGCTCCGGAAATCAATCGAGTATTTGGGGTAAGGTAAGGGGAACCGCACTTGTTTTACCCATGTTTGAAACGATACCCCGTGTAATTTTTCTGGGCAATTCTGCAAACGGCCGTACACTACGATCTTACGATTTGCAATGCAGTTTTGTATGGAGTACACGACATCTGCTCGATTCGATACCATATACTTTTATACCGGTTATCATTCCTACACGGTTCACGTATTGGTGAGGCTTCAAATCCAGGACCACCACCATCGGCATCACAGTTTGGGCTCGACCGGGCTTTGCAACTTTTAGGGTTGGGAACAGCACGCCGGAACAATGACGAAACGGGAATGCCCGGTGGGGAACGACAAGATCGGCTACTACCACCTATGACATACGGTCCGCCTCCGCCCAACCCCATTTCGTATCCGTTTGTCCCGCCTGCTCTTATGCCCGCTTTTGTCCCGAGCAATGCTGGCACCAATGAACCGAACACCCACCGAGAGGAACCTTTGGCCGACCGATCTGCGGCTGCCGAGCCATTGTCCCCAGGAAGGGCGGAGTACGAGCCGCTCCCCAGGGCCGTCCTGTGACCGAGGGAGCCCGAGGGTCCGAGCCACATGAGGGCACCTTGTGGGCAATTTCAGACTTCTGCCGGATCTGCCCCAGAGCTCCCAAATGATCCCTCAAGCGACTATGCCACCCCTCCGCCGTCCCCAAGACCCCCGCCTCCGCGACGTAACGATCACTCCCCGACTGCTCCCCCTGAGCCTTACCCTGCTCCGCCGCCTGGTCTACCTATGTGTGAACTTCCGGGGCCCGAACGTCCTCAGAGGGCACCTGCTTGCACCGAACGGCCCCGAACGAATGTCCGACACCCTCCCGACGATTTGTTCGACAACAGCGACCACGAAGACCCGCGGAGCCACCACTGGCGTGCGACATTGAGCGATTTGGATGACGACGAAAATGAGTGGGAAGGGAGGGGCGATACCCATGCCGAAGACCGCCCTCCAGAGCCACAAGAACTTCGGGAAGGACCCAACCGCAATTGCGTAGTGCACTCCGTCCGCACTTTAGGTTTGCGTCCGTCCGACTCCGGATCCAACTTCCGAACAAGCAGATCAAGTAGAAGGAACAGGGCATGATGGTGCCCCCGACCACGCAAATTTCGATCGGAGCATTGCTCAACCGACGCCTGACCTTTACACACACACAAGCTCGAAAATTACTTCGCATTGTTGACTCAATTCCCGCTGGAGCAAATGACGCAATTATGCTGGAACGGATTGAACAACAACACTGGTCAGCATTCTACGTCCCCCTTTTCTGGGCGGCCGCCGGTGATATTGATGATCACAATCTGGTGAGATGGCTCGAACAAATGGTCACCATATTTACTTATATCTTCCACAATTTCGATACATTAATATCTATGGCGACGGTCCGGGAAGAATTCAATGGTATACGGCACGGCATGCGTCAAATTTGTATTCACGACGCCCGTGGTCTTATTGCATGGTTATACGCGCACAACACTACAGGAAGGTATTATGTTGTGAATGCGTACTTCCCATAAGAATTGCAAGAATGACTACTGGATGATATTGCTGTCATGGCAGGTGCCGCACGCAGTCTCGATACGGTCTTATTCACTATCACCGTTGGCTTGTTCAAAGCCCCTGAATGGCGAAAATGGTTAACCGACGTGGTACGACCCTGAGAACCGGCGCAACCACGACGAGGTAGAAACGAATCTCGACCAACTGAACCACCGCGACCGACGGAAGTGCGCACCTCGGCCGAACCACAACCTACAACAAACACTGCACAGGAGCGGCCGCACACTATGCCAGGTAGCACTCACCGACAAGGTCGCCCGGGAGTGGCACGCCTACCAGATGGATGGCGTCACATCGACGCAATCGATATCAAGAGCGAAGTCGACAATCACATCCAAACGATCCAAGCAATACCGAAATGCATACGCGGATCTTTCCTACGAGTACTGACTCAATGCTAGATAGAAATAGAAAGAACACATGTGTATTGGGACCGGGATGAGAGTGCTGAGGGTGACTGCATTCGGGCATGGATGTTATTCTTACTGCTGCCCCGGATGTTGCTCCACCCCACGGCGCATGGAGGGAAGGCAGGTGAACGTGATTTACGCCAACGTATTGCTTTGTTCGATAATGGGGAACAACATTGTTACACGCAATTCCCGCTCTACGCGTGCACCTGGGAGGATCGCCGGAGAGAAAGAGAAGATTGATAAGGCCATGTCTCTCATCAAACGTAGGGAATTGAGCCATGCTGCTAGGGTGCTGACTTCGACAGGGATTGCCCCGGGCACCCAGGCCACACTCACTGGACGAGCTGACCAACCCGCAACTACGGCCACAACGCGCTGCGGACCGTTTCCCCGATGACCTCGACGCCTTTGCACCTGCCCAACAGGTAGATTTGGACAGAGACATCTTTGCCACGACGTTGCGACAGACGAGGCGCGGGCTCAGCGGAGGGATGTGGGGTAGCAGGTACGAACACTTTAAACCTTGCTTGGAGGACGAAGTGGCCTTCGACGCTTTATATGAAGTGGCCCAACGCCTGGCTAAAGCGCACATCCCAGATACGATCAGGGATGCCATGCTCTTCTCTTCGTTGACTGCGCTACTTAAACCTAACACGAGGGTTCGTGGCATATCCAGCGGAGATACGTTTCGACGTTTGGTGGCCAAAACATTGGCCAAGCAATTGCAGAATCCTCTCCGGGAAGCCGTGTGGCCGCACGATTTCGGCATCTAAGATCGGTCCGGAACAGATGCGGCCATACATCTGCTACGGTACATCACGGACAAGAACCCCGACAAAGTGTCCCTGAGCATCGACGGCGTGGGCGCATTCGACCACGTTTCCAGGGCACGCATGTTTGAACAATTATTACAGAATGAACGCTTACACGGTTTGGTGCCATTTGTGAAGATGTGGTATGCTGTGCCATCACAATACAAATGGAAGGACGACCACGGGCGACTACATACCATACCACAAGGGGATGGGGGAGAACAAGGTGACGCCCTAATGCCGGCATTGTTTTGCTTGGCTCTGCACACAGCGCTGGAGCAAATCAAAGCTGCGCTGCCAGAAGGGGCAGAAGTCGTCGCATACCTCGATGATATCTACATCGTCTGTGACCCCATGGACGTCGCACATATCTACGATGCAGTGCGCACTACGCTCCGGAACGTGTGCCGAATCGACGTCAACATTGGTAAGCTGGCAGGTTGGAGTAAGAACCGAGGCCCTTGTCCCCCAGGCCTGGCCGACAGGTCACCTACGGCATGGGTGCACGACAAACCTGATTTTGAGCGGGGATTGCGGGTCCTACGGGCACCTTTTGGTTCCAACGCGTACGTAGATCATTTTGGGAATGCGCAAGCTACAGAGAAGGCGAAGCTACTCAACATATTACCCAAGCTCCCTTCTCTGCAGATGGCGTGGCTCCTATTATATTTCTGCGGCGTGCCGCGACTCAACCACCTACTACGGACAACACCGCCGAGCCAATCGCGCATCGCAGCGCAGACGCACGACACCAACGTCGCAAGTACTTTTCGGAAGCTCTTTGGCATCCCCGGACCCGACAATTGGGATCATCAACTACACGGTCTCTCTTACAATACGTGGTTGGCTCAATCACAATTGCCATTACGGTACGCTGGACTTGGATTGCGAAATTCTTGCCGGCTCGCCCCGGCGGCCTACTGGGCGAGTTGGGCGGACTCCCTACGCAATATCACACGTGGTTTTCCGGAAATTGGTCGTGATACGCTTTACCACCTCAACGCGATAACGGGGGCAAACATCGACGGTGACCACGATTGCCCAGACTGTTTAATTCAGGCAGAACGGTCCGGGCGAATATGTGCAAATAATGGATGGCCTGGACGGCCCTTGTGGGCACAACTCGCTATGGGGGAGCGCCCGCCCGCACCGCCAGAGCAGCCGCTAGCGCTAGGTGAGTGGGCCCATGGATGGCAATTCCACGCATCGGACCCACTCGAACACACATCCCATGCACAATTGTTACGTGATTTAGGTGGTGGCCCCACAGCCCGGAGGAATGCGGCAACGATGGGTAAAGCACGGGTGCATGCCAGCATGGGGCCTTATGCGTCAATATGGTTGACAACTTGCCCTACCACGCCAAGCTTAGTTATGGAGAACGCACAAATACTCTGCGCAGTTCGGCGTCGGCTGGGGATTGCAGTGCTATTCGAAGGGAGGGACCCCCATGGGCACGCAACAACGACAACAAATCACAATGGGAGGCTTAACAGTCGGCATCAACAAGTGGTGGCAACATGGAGGCAAGTGTTCACCGAAGCAGGGGCTCTGATCCCTGACAGAAACGTGGAACGCCTGCTGGCAAATACCCACATCCCTACTTCATCCAACGATTTGCGACGATTGGATTTGGTGGTGCCGGGACTGCGTGTGGAACGCGGACTGCCTCTCTTTTGTGACGTAACCGTGGTGTCACCAATCAGTGGTACTGGAGCGCCCAGGGGGGGAACAAGCAACCAAGCAGGCCGGATTTTAGACAATGCGGAACACGACAATAACATTACGTATGCCGACATGATATCCTCCGGACTTGGCTCACTGCAATACTTGGGTGTCGAAGTATATGGCAAATGGGGACGACAATGCGTATCGCTAGTCCCTGCATTGGCGCGGGAACGTTGTCGAGATTTACCCGGCGCTATACGACGGGGTACGGCTTTGGGATTGTTGCATCGGTGGTGGGGGATGTTGGGGATGGCCGTGCAAAGGTCAGTAGCAGACATGTGCAACCATACTTACACGGACCTTCCCCCTACGCACTTGGAGCCATCCAACCTCGACGACTTGGAGGTCTTGTGATCGCGAGCCTGACTGCCTCCCGGGCAGTCCCCTTCCCGTTCCTCTGCTGCGTCCTCCTACTCGCTGGGTTTCACCCACGTTCGGTTTTCGAGCGTGCACTTCCGAGGAGCTCGATGCGACAGAGGGGGAGCTGGCGCGCGGTAAAAAAAAAAACGTGTAAATCTTCCACCCAATCTGCAGCGTTTGGAATCGAGAAAATCGCTCCAAAAACGCATGTCGGTCCTGAAGGTTCTGGTGGCCGCGCCTCTGCCGCGATTTTATCCCAGCTTGGTCGGTCTTCTTATTGTGCACAGCTCCCAAGGGATTGTCAATTCCCAAGTTGTTTGCTACGAAATACAAATGTTGATATTATCCGACTGGGTTGATGTCGCAAATACGCAATAATTTTGGTGTTAAATGCGCAAATCATGGCCGAACTGGGCCTTGTGAAAACATTGACGAATCCCACCAGCCCTTTAGGGCGTAGGTGGTCTACGGAGTTTCCTCTGCCAACCCTCTTCTTCCCCTTCGGGGAGGGGTTTACCCCTCCCCTTACCCCTCCCCACTGACCTGGACGGGGCCGGTCGCGAGGTGTCAGAGCGTCTAAGATGGCCCAAGACAGCTCCAAGAGCGAACAGGCGAAAAAACACAAAACATTGGTTTTGGAAGGATTTTGGCATCTTGGGGGGGCCCAAGAGGCGATTCGAGGCACTCTGGAGGAGCGGGGCTAATAAGCAACCCCCCCTTCTTTGATAGATCTCCTCCAAGATGGCCCAAAGAGCGCCCCGAAGGCTCCCAAGAGCGCCCCAAGAGCGCCTCAAGAGGGCCCCAAGAGACCCCAAGAGGCCCCCAAGAAGCCTCCAAGACGTTGCCAAGAGACCCCCAAGAGGCCCCAAGAGAGTCCAAGATGACCCAAGACGGCTCCAAGAGCGAAAAGGCGAGAAAACAGAAAACATTGATTTTATCTAGGTTTTGGAAGGATTTTGGCCTCTTGGGGGGCCCAAGAGGCGACTCGAGGCACTCTAGAGGGGCAACGCTAATTGGGGACCCCCTCTTCTCTGATCGATCTCCTGCAAGATGGCCCCAAGAGCGCCCCGAAGGCTCCCAAGAGCGCCCCGAGAGCGCCCCAAGAGGCCCCAAGAGGCGCCCAAGAGGCCTCCAAAAGGCTCCCAAGAGACCCCCAAGAGGCCCAAGAGGATCCCAAGACGGGTCCAAGAGCGAAAAGGCGAGAAAACAAAAAACAATGATTTTACCTAGATTTTGGAAAGATTTTGGCCTCTTGGGGGGGCCCAAGAGGCGACTCGAGGCACTCTAGAGGGGCAGCGCTAATTGGGAACCCCCCCTTCTTTGATAGATCTCCTCCAAGATGGCCCCAAGAGCGCCTCGAAGGCTCCCAAGAGCGCCCCAAGAGCGCCCCAAGAGGGCCCCAAGAGGCCCCAAGAGGCCCCCAAGAGGCCTCCAAGAGGCCCCCAAGAGACCCCCAAGAGGCCACAAGAGGCTCCCCGAGATACGCAAGAAGCCCCCGGGACCGCCAAGAGGCCCCAAGGACGGCCCAAGAGGCCCCCAAGCTCGCAATTGTCCTCCTCCTCCTCCTCCTCCTCCTCTTTTTCTTCCTCCTCCCTCCTCCCCCTCCCCCTCCTTCTCCTCCTCCTCCTCCTCCTCCTTCTCATTTTCCTCCTTCTCGTCCTCCTCGTCCTCGCAGTCCTCCATCTCCTCCTCCTTTTATTCCTCCTCCTCCTCCTCCTGCTCCTCCTCCTGTTCCTCCTCTTCCTCCTCCTCCTCCTACTCCGACGACGACGGCTCCTCCTACATCCTCCCCCTCTTGGGGTATATGGCGGCTCACCCCGCCCTTTGTTCTTCTGCATGCTCCCCCGCTTCCCTCATAACCTCCACTCCCCTGGGACTCATTTCTGGACGGGCTGGTGGGGATACGCGAAGCGTCTAGAATTTCTTTCTTTTCGCGCAAAATTTTGCAAAGGGGGGAGGGATTGTGCCGGACCGAAACGTGGAGCGAATGCTTATTAATTGCACGAACATTGCAATAACACCGATTGATATGCGACGAATGGATTTGGTTGTGCCGTGTTTTGGGGTAGACCGTGAACTTCCATTATTTTGCGACGCAATGGTTATCTCACCTATATCGGGAAATGAACATCCCAGAGGAAGTACGAATCATGTAGGGGGCCGGTTATTAAATACGGCAATTCTGATACATGGGTGATACAAGCACGCTTTCCGCTACGATTGGGAGGGATGGGTCTCCGCAATACTTACCGTATGGCCTCTGCCGCGTATTAAAACAATTGGGCAAATGTGATGCTCGAAATATTCTTTCTGTCAATCCGGACTAGTGCACAACAAGGCCGTCGATGTCTGACCGCACCAGAACATGCAAGGAACGTTTCCCCAAGAACGCTTGGAACAAATTCAAACAAGCAGATTATCCCGGCAAAGCAACCTAACAACCATGTGTAGGAGCATATCTGGCAGCATTCCCTCAGCCTGCATCAGCCTCAGCCTCAGCACGAAGCGACCTAGCTAGAAGGACAAAGCGCTGAATGTACGCCGATGTGTTCGACGACTGCGTATGTAATGATGTGACGATATAGAGACTGAGCCCTTCGTGAATGTCTACATGTTTTTCTGACGCCTACAAACGGCGCTGACGTGTGTGAGAAAATTGTCCGCGCAGCAAAAGCCGGCGAAGCGTGCGGGAGCTCGCATGCTGAGACAGACTACGTCTGCAGACCGCCAGCTGCAAAAGCTTGCGAGCGGCTCTAGGAAGATGTTTACGGAACGGAGCTACGGAGCTCACCCCAGGAACTCGCATACTGAAAAGGAACCCTGCAGGCTGAGAAGCACCGCAGGATGTCGCATGCTGAAAAGCACTTGTACTGCAGAGCGCTAGCATTCCATCTCGGGCTCGGACCCCCCCGTCCTGATCCAGAACGTGTCCGCGACACGTGCAGGCTCACCGCGCACAGCTGCACACGAGCGCAGGCTGAGAAGCACCACGCGCATGCAGGCTGAGAAGCACCACGCGAATGCAGACGGACAGACTGAACAGGACCGCCACAACGCAACCTGCATCTCATGACTCCTCAAGCTCGCGCAGGCCATCCCAGTTGCTGTCGGGCCTTCGCGCAAGCGATCTTCGTCGCGGCAATCTTGTCCGTGAAGAGCTCGGCAAAGGCCTTGGCGATCTGCTCCGGGGGGCCGGATTCGATGATGTTCCGGTCAGGCAAGCCGTGGCTCAAGAGTTGGTTGAAGCTTCTGGGGCGCGACAGGCTGACGTAGTAGGCAAGCCAAATGGACTCCTTCTTGAGTCCAGGCGGAAACGTCCAGTGCACGATGAAGCCTGGGTCCGTCGTCTTGCCCTGGACGCCATGCAGAGTCCCCTGCTTTTTGGGCAGCACGGTCAACTGCGTCCTGGACACCGCGATGGCCGGGCCACCTGTCTTCGCTTTGAACTTCCAGGGGCGCGCCTGCGGGGTGATCGCGAGCACTCCGCGCAGGTCGGGGCCGGCAGGCTGAGAAGCACTGTTAGCTGTCACCGGCGCGGCCTTCAAGAAAAGTTCATCGCTGTCATCGATCTTGACATAGACGGCCTTTGGCATGTAGTAGAGCACGACCACGCCGTCCGAGACAATGGACGGGCGGCCCTCCACCGGAGGCTCCAGAGCGTGCAGCTCTATGCCTACCACTTTGCCTGGCGCGCCACGGACATACTTCGGCGGCAAGACGGATTCTGTCAGGATGACCTCCATGCCAACGAAGAGCGGCAGCAGCCCCGGCATTTTTGCGGTAGCGCCGATGTTGGGCTCCGCGCGCATCTCGTCGAAATCAGGCTTCGCGAGGCGCGCAGCTGGTCTGTCGATTGCTGGGACGTAAAAGAGCAGCTGGCCAGCATCGTGCGCATCAAGCTTGGCCTGTGCATGCATGGCGTAAGAGACGATGCGCCACTCATAGGCCGACTCGTACCAGCCTCGTGCTGCACGCAACCGAGGGTCCCACTGAGGTGGCTGAGCGGCTTGGCTGCTGCTGGCAGCAGGCTGAGCAGCACCGCTAGAGCTAACGACCTCTGTTTTGACGATCGCCTGCCAGCTCTCGTCAGAGATCTTTTTTCCGCCTGGAGTTCTCATGGCGTGGAGAACCTCGAGTTGCAACGGGTCTGTAAAGCGCTGCATCTGCACGAAATCGATGACGTACTCGATGTCGGCGAGCAACTTCCTACCCTGTTGGTGTTCGTAGGATTGGCCCGCGTGAGGCGCCAGCAGGGAAGCGGTGGCGGGGACTGGCGGCAACTGGTAGAAGTCTCCGCACAAGATCTTCACAGGCATGCGTCCCCACGTCTCCTGCGGGCGCATGTACTTCGTGGGGTCCAGGTTGTAGCGCAACGCCCTGCCGTAGGTCGTGCGCAGTGCATCTGCATGCAGCAAAGGCCCCGGCACAGCACCCAGCTCATCGATCACGTCGACGCCGAGTGTGCCTGTGAGGCGATCCAGCTTTTTCTGCGTCTGTGGCGTCAAGCGCAGCCTGGCTGTCTGCATGGAATCCGACATGAGCAGGCCATTGGAGGAATGCATGGTCCTGCCGCGCGGGCCGAGGTTGTGTGCGGCGTGGTTGGACTGCGCTTTGCCGAGGTACCCCTGCTCGCCGAAGTAAGTGATGGCCATCGGCTCCACCACTTTGGAGAGGGTGCGCGTCTTGCCGACACCGCCTCCACCGAGCCAGATCGCTCTGTGGTTGCCTGTCGCGGACGCCACGGGGAGGAGATGCGTTGTCTTGTCTGGTCTGCCGTCAAAACGTTTCTGCAGAGACAACGCAAACAACGCCACCGCGTCAATCTGCTCCTCCGTGCAGTGGGCATCAGTGACGAGCTTCCACGCAACAGCCGCCGGGCCCTGCATGGCCAAGAGCTGCGGAACGAGTTCTGGTTGGGCGTCCTCGGCAGCAGGCTGAGGAGCACCGCTGGGGAGCCAGTCGTCCGCAGCATCGGGCAAGATCTCTCCATCCGGGCTCGCTTGCTTCTTTTGGAGCGCAATGCTTTGCCGCTGTAGGGCGAGCATGTCAGAAAAGGTCTCGTCCAGCCGCGTGCCCTGATGTTCCCGCGCGCCGCTGCTGGCTGGCAGTGCAAAGCTGGGCTGCAGCATGCCGCTGTACGCTCGGTCGAGGTTCTTCAACTGCTTATCGGCGTAGCTGAGGCGGCCCTTCTGGTCCAAGCGCTGCAGTTGGTCTTGCTGTAGGGCCAGCTCGGTTGCTCTGACGTGGTCCCGCAGCGGAAACCGGGAGATCTCGGTAATCTCGGCGTCCTCCACGTCCTCCTCTACGTCGCTGCCGCCGCCTCCACCCACGTCAACGAGCTCCAGCGGGACTCGCCCCTTGACCCCTTCGGCATCGCTCGCGGAGTCTTCATCCGCCTCGAGGTGTGCAGTCGTTGCTGGCCGAGGCTTAACCCGCGCCTCCGCCGCGAGGTCCACGTGCGCCAGCACGTCTCGCGCCACGTGCGCGCAGAACTCCGCCAGGGTGCACTGTTCCTCGTGCCACCGGCAGTGGTGGTCACTGAAGGCGAGGATGCGCCGTGCCGCCTCCGCTGGCATGCGCCGCGCCAGCTGGGACCTTGCGAAGTGCGCTAGGCTGAGGAGCACCAGCTCGCCCTCCTCGAGGTTCGCCCGGGGCTCTTTCAGCTCGGAGAAGAGGGTCGTGTCCGCGAGCACGAGCCTCTTGCGGGCCAGGCGGCTCCTGGAGTCTGCGCGCGCTGCCAACACGTGGATCTCCGCGCACCGAAGCCGCCACGCCCGCTCGAACGAGTATGGGCGCACGGCGGGGCAGTCGCAGTTCCTCAGCATATGGCTGTACTGAGTAACGCAGCCACAAGAGAGGGGACACTCGCACGCCCAAGGCGTGAAGAGGAGGGCCTTGAAGAGCGAGTTCTGCTCGGGGTCCTGTGCCCAGGTCGGGCACTGGAAGCCATCGATGGTGGGGACGTGACTCCGCGTCAACCGGACCTCCTGCATGTACCGCGGAGCCAAGACGTAGTGGCTCTCGAAGGCGAAGAATCGCGGTCCAGAAGCTTTGACCCGGCTCGGCTTCAGGACTCGCCGGACGTACATCCTGTAGACGTAGTACGGCATGGTCTGCAGGCGAGGGCCTCTGTGGGCGTAGTCGTCGGCCGCGTTCGTGCTGGTGGTGCACACGTGCATGTCCTCGCACTCCGCACCGCCACCTTGCTCGTCACCAGCAGGAGTGTCTCCAGGAGGCTGAGGAGCACCGCTGGTGTCACCTGCTGCGTCCTCCTCCTCGTTGTCGGCGTCAGGGATCTGGATGCGGACTGCTTGTATTGGCACCTGATCATTATGCGTCTCCCCGCCCGAACCTTCATGGTTTAGCAAGCGTTTGCACTGCTGGCAGGCCCACTGTAGTTGTCTCGTGAAGAGCCGCACATTGTGGTGCGACTGGAGGCAGTCGCCGCCTGTGAGGATATGCACGGCCACCTCCGTCGTGGAGAGCCAGAAGCACCGGTTCGCCATCGACGCCAGGCGGATACAGACCCGCCGAGCGCGGCGAGCGAGATCCTCGCGCGTCCGGCCCCGTTTGGCCAGCGTCTGGTCCTCGCCATCAGCGCCGCCCTCACTGAGCACCTTCCGGGCTTCCTCCTCCTTCTCGTCCCTCTCCTGCTGCTCCAGACGCTGCATGCCGGTGAGCATAGACTGGAAGAGCGGCGTCATGGACTCCATCATCTTGCCCTGGTACTTCGTGATGTAGAAGTCCATTGAGAAAGCCTTCTGGAAAGCAGCTTGGAAGCTCTCCACGACAGATGCATCTGTCGGATGCAAGGAGCCACAACCGTAGAGCCACTTTTTGCGGCCGCCGAGTTGTTTGGATGAGCGCAATGCGATTGCCGACTCTGGGTTCTTCATGCTGGCAGTTTTCTTGGTAAGCCTTCTGCGCTTGGCCAGCTGAACTGGGGCGGCCGCAGGCAGCCCGTCCTGGGCAGGCTGAGGAGCACCACCAGGCTGAAGCACTTTTGCTGCCTCGGCAGACTCGTCAGGCGCGCACATCAAGAACTGGAAATCCACGTTGCACCGGCTGGTCACTTGAGAGACGTCGTTGCTGGAGCTCCTGAACGGCTGGTCGCGTTTGACCTGGCAGCGGCACCGCTGGTTGCGGTCATCAGAGAAGTCGATGAACGGAGTCCGGACCAAAGGCTTGCCGCGCCGACGCACTCGCTTGGTGCGGCCTGCTAGACATAGCTGCTGGATGCGAAAGAACCAGAAGCGGCACGACGGGGTTCTGTTCGAGCGCAGACTCTCTTTGGCCTCGAGCTTCTTCTTGACGTACTTGACGCACGTCTCGGTGCAGTCGTGCTCGTGGTTGGAGCAGATGTTGCAAAAGAAGTCATGGCTAAACGCTACCGCCCAAGCCTCCGCATCTGCGGTAATCTCCTCGACCGAAGCCGGCGAGCCATCGGGCTTGAGGACTTCCTGAATCGCTCCATCCTCGTTCGTCTGGAAGAGGCTAGCATGGCTGGCTGCCATGGCAGGCTGAGGAGCGCCACCTAGCTGCCCGAAGCTAGTTCGTTGGCGGTAGCTTGGAAACGTAGACTGAAAGGCTCCTGTGAGCGGGAGGCCCCGGTACGCTGCAGCGCCGATTGCAGGCATCCGGTTCTCTGCGGCTGCCCGCGCTCGCTCCTCCACCAGGTGCGGCTGCTCCACTGGCGGGCCGAGAGGCACTTCGTCGCGCAGGGTGCCGTCCTCCTCTTCCCCTCCGTCCATGCGGCTCTGTCGTTGTTGCCTGGCTGTGAAAGGCTCTGGCGCGACGTCAGGAAGCCCCAGCTGCCGTGCGGGCTCGTTGGCAGCTTCGTACTGCACGGTCTCCGCGGTGGAAAGAAGCGCAGTTCGCAGCTCCCGAGCGGCGGTGCGCAGGCCTCCGACCACTGCCGACCGCAGCCACGCCATCGTAGGCCCGATGACGCTGTGGCCTTTGCCGTGGCCGTGCGTGAAGCCCCGACCCTGTGCTTCGAAAGGCGCTTGCACATCAGTGGTGCCTGGGGCCACGCACGGCTGCAGAGTCGCTGCCACGTCGTCCTCCGTTGTCACCGCCTGTCGGGCTAGCGTTGTGCGGCCAACAAACAGGCGCTCTAAGCCGATGATGTAGCGGTAGTGAAGCTCCGTCATCAACAGGAAGAACTTGGCCTGCGCCCGCGGGTCTGCTGCCACTATCTGGTGCATCCGCTCCAGAGAAGGCATGGTCGGAGCTGGACTCCGCAGGTCAGGGCCAGCAGGCTGAGAAGCGCCGCCGGCTCTGGCCACCGCGCCAACCGCGCCCCCGCGAATGTCTAAGTGGCTCCGCTTTCCGGGCCCTTCGTGGAGTTGGAGGACCAACGGGCTGTACGTGTCTGCGAAGTTCGGTGTGACGAAGAAGCTGGCCGCGCCGAACTTGAGGTTGTTGCCGTGCCCGTCGAAGCGGAGTGCGGTTTTCCGCCCCTCCGTGCCAGGGACATCGGAAGTGCTAAGTAGCAACGTCCTGAGGGCAGTCTTGACCTTGGCAGGCATGCCCGGGCGTGAAATGGCGGAGCCGATGCAGTCGGCCGGCTTAGCGATGTTTAGCGCCTCCATGAAATCCTCCGCCGACGCCTCTGACAGGATCTGGAGGTCAGTGCCGAAGCCTTTCCTGCCAATCGCCGCCCGAGTGCCTTTCAAGAGCCGCAGCCGGCGGATCACGTCGCCGAAGACAGCAATGATCTCTGGCGAGCTGAAGCGGCTCTGGCAGGCTGCCTCGTAGGGCTCCTCGTCGGTCGCGAGAGAGTACTCGAGCTCCTCCAGGTTGATGAGGCGCCGTGCGACCTGTTCGAACAGCATGGGCCGCTCCCGCTCGAGGTTCGGCGCGCCGTCCCCGAACCAGAACTCTGTGTAGCACGCCGGCCAAGACCTGCTGTCGAAAGAACTCAAGGGTTTCTGCGTAGGCACCGATAAGGAGTGCGGGCCCACAGCTCTGCACGCGTCTGCTCCTGCTTGCGCTTTCTCCAGCACCACCTGCGCTCGCTCGTCGAACGAACGAGCAGCACTCTGTACATCGAGAACCATGCTGCGCATCGTATGCCTGCCGCCCTCGTCGGCAACAGGCTGAAGAGCACCGCTGCTGTCTGCCACTGTCGGTGTCACCTCGTTCTTGGCGACGCGTGCTGCCTGCTCCTGCAGCGCCACCAGCGTGCCTTGCAGCGCTTGCATCATTCGGACTGGAGCGATGTCATGCACTGGATCCACTGCAACTGTGACCTCTGCCACATTTTCATGCAGGTAGGCCATGTCAGGCTGTTCTGCTGCTTCTCCGTCTTTGTCTGTCTCTGTCTCCTCGTCAGACTCGTCTCCCGCCTCGTCGTCTCTGCCCACTTCCGGCGCCCTGGATGCTGGCCCCAACAGACGTACCGGGGCTTTGTCCACACCGTCCACTGGTTGCAGACAGGCTTCGATGTGGTCTGGCACGCCGTCCTCCGGCAACCGTGTCGGGGCAACATCCTCCCGGACGGATACCTCGGAAAAGGTTGCGCACTGCAGCTTGCGCTCCCTCACGATCTGCATATACTCGCCGCGCTTGACTGTTGCCCAGTACGCCTTGTGGAGTTTGTGCGCGGCGCCCGAGAAAACGATGTTCAGAGAGTCCACAAGCGCGCCCTGCTCCGGGGGCAGCTCCATGGTCGGGATTTGCGCCGTGGGCTGGGCGAAGAGGATAGTGTTGCCCGAGATGCCTTTCTGCTGGACATCCGGGGCGCCCTTGCCGAGGCGGACTTGCTTCCAACAGCATCGGCCAAGGGGCGCCAGCATCTTAGTAGCTTTCGAAGCGTTGCGGACGAGCATGAGCTCCCGGCCGATCCAGTTGTCGTTGACCAGGGCGTTTAACGGCATCTTCGGTTTCTTGGCGCACAGGTCATTGAGGCAATCCCAACAAACCCACACCAACGCGTTGGCATCTCCCACCCCTGCGCACGGAGGCCTCTCGTCCGCAGGCTGAGAAGCTCCGCCGGACTTGTCGGCAGCAGGCTGAGAAGCACCGCAGGTTCCCGCCGTTGCTTCTGGTGGTGCAACCACAGGGACTCGGCGGGAGTGCAGCAGCCACCGCCACTCTGGGTGCTCCGGATGCTGAACGCTGGACGCGTGCAGCTGTTCACACGGGATCAGTGGCCACCGCTGCCTGTACCTGTCCACGTCCAGGAGCTTCTGCACGAGCTCCGGGGACTGCAAGTAGTACACCCCGCGGTGCTTCACCAGAGCACGCTTGGGTGGAGCATCTGCCTCGCCATCGGATAGGTCATCACGATCGCTTGCTGAGTCGGCGCAGTGCTCAAAGACACGCTCCTCCGGCACTGCCCCAAACAGGCTCAGTTTGTGGCGGTGCTCCAGGTAGTCTTTCTGCGCACAGACTACGCAGGCTGCCTCGCATCGGGGCACCGCCTCGCCGCCCGAGAAGCGGTTGCCCTTGCTGCCCGGGTGACAGAACTGCTGGAAGTGAGCAAAATTCTGCACCATGATCCTCTTCTCCTGGGCGGCTATCGGCCTGCAGCCGGCCTCTGTCATCAGGAACAGCACCCGTTTGCGGTATTCCGCCTCGCCCGCGTGGCCCTGCTGCTTGTGCCGCGCAAAGTCCTCCTCTGTAAGAAAGTCGCACTCGCAGAGCTGGCACACGAGCGGCCCCGTCATGACGGGGCGGGCGGAGAAGACGCGCAGCTGGCCCCCCTCCACCTCACCGCCGGGAACGTAGCAGGTCTTCCCCGCGGAAGCGGCCGACGCCCTGCGCACCCGCTCCGCGTACCGCTGTACGAATTCTTTGAGCTGCGCGGGCTGAGTAGCACCGCGGCTGGACACCAGCTCCTTGTAGACGGCAAGGCGCCGCAGGATTGCCTTGGTCCGGATGCCACTCTCCAGCATCAGCAGGTCCTGGTCGATCCTGTTCTGCGCCTCGTCAGCGAACCCTTCCATGGGGTTTGGGAGGGCCTCCGCCTCCGCGATGCGAGTCGCTGTTGTGTCATCGGTCTCCAACTGCTGGAGGGCCTGGAGCTCGGCCTCCTGCTCCGGGGAGAACTGCTTGGCCTTCCGTGCTTTCCGAACTAGCCAGCCTAGTTGCCGCTCTGCAACACTACGCCCGGCGGACTCCTTCGGAAAGCGGCCGAGGTCTCGCACCTGTTGCATGACCTCCTCGATCTTCGTCTGCTGCATGAGCCCGACGGGCTTCGTATCCGCCCGCTGCAGAGTTTGAAGCTCGGCCTCCTGCTCCGGTGAGAAATGTTTGGCCTTCCGTGTTTTTCGGATGTGCCAAGCCAACTGCCGCTCTGCAAGCGGGCGTTGAGCGCTCTCCTTCGGCCAGCTGCCGAATTCGCGCACCTGCTGCAGGAGCTCATCGGTCTTCTGCTTCCGCTTGAACTCCTCGGTTGCAGCACGCTGAGCAGCAGCGCTGACGGCGCGTGACTCCTCGAGGTCTTGCAATTCCAACATCACGTCACCAGGAATGCTCTCGCGGTGTTCAAGGAAACGTTTGGCCAAGTTGTTTTCGGCTCGTGCTTCCTCAGACGTTCCATGATTTCTGATCGGTATACGACCGAACTGCTTCACGTCCTCGACGAGCGTTTGCAGAGATCCGCTTAATGCAGAACGCTGAAGGGCAGCGCTGACAGCGGCTGACTCTGAAGGCGTGGCGCATTCGAGGGCTTGCAACTCTAACATAACGTCATTAGGAATGCTGTCGCGGTGGTCGGAGAAACGTTTGGCCAACTTGTTTTCAGCTCGTACTTCCTCGGACGTTCCTTTCTTTCGCATCGGTATACGACCGAACTGCTTCACCAGGTCAACAATCCTTTGGACAGTACCGTTCAACACAGCACGCTGAGGAGGGGCACTGCTCACTGCAGCAGGCTGAGGAGCACCGCTGTTGGGTGCAGAAACGTCAGGAGCATGGCGCCCAGACCGAGAGCTACCAGCATGCCGCGGCATTACTGTGTACAGTGGGTGCTGGAAAGTTCCTTTGTAAGGATAGCTCGAGGCAACATGGCTAGGGAGAACTTGATCATGATGATGGTGATGAGGGAAATTCGTTGTGGAGGAACCTCTGATACCGACACTGCCACGCACATGGAAGGTGTCTTGAAATGAGGCACAGCCAGAGTTGATATACAATGAGGCGTTTGAAAACGAGACACTGCTATCAACGCTTTTATAACTCAACGACGTCTGATTTCGACACTGCTACGAACATGGGGGTTGTCTTGCAATGAAGCACGGCCATGACCTGATTTAGATTCCACAGAAACACATGCAGAATTGTTTTGTTTTTCAAACACCGAAATTCTCTGTAAACGAGACACTGTGAACGACTGCAGAACAGGCGCTTGTAGCAAAGGAAGTGCAGGCTGAGAAGCACCGCGGGCGAAGGTGAATGAATCCGTTGGGCAACGTGAGCACAGACCGAAACTCTGTGCAGGCACTCTCAAGGGAGCCAGGGCAGGCTGAGGAGGAATGCAGGCCGCAAACACTATTCGTGCACCAGACGCCACAACAGTAAATAGTGCAGGCTGAGAAGCACCGCATAAACAACGAAACTACCAAACGATATGTTTGAGGCAAACCTAGTTGGCATCCCGCAAGGCGCAAGACAAAGATGCTTGCCATGTCCAGCAAGCTGAGAAGCATCGCTGACAAGACAGGAGAAAGCTCACCTCAAGCTTTCTCCTGAGGGGTGGCTTTCAAGAATGCGGCACTTCTTGGCGGATTCCGGCGTCGTGCTCCACTCATTCATCCGCTTATGCTCGCCTGATTGCTGAAGCTCTGTGCGCATCCCCAGTGTTCTCAATTTTTTAATGAAGTACTGCGCCTCAGACACGACGGAGTCGTCAATGTGGGTCACGCTGTGCACCGTCATGCCGTCTTTTGAACAGCCAGTAATGAGCAACAAGCAGACTCTGTGCTTCGCTCGGTTGGGCGGATCCATTTTGAACGAGAGCAAGTTGTCAACTGAGCAGTGTCCGTGAATCGTCACTGAGTGGGAAGACTCACCGTCAGAAGCGTCCGTGACACCTGGTGTGGACACGACGAAGCCAGCCGCAGTGGATACGCACCGAGACTTCTGCGTGGTACGAACGAGAACGACTGCCAAGTGGCAGTTCCGGGTAAGCTGAGAAGCGTCACCCCCTCCACCCGCTGGTGAGTACTGCACGCGCATGCCGTAGAAGGGGCAAGACCGTATCTCAGAGAGCTGTGCCGCGAGCATTGCATCCTGGCTCTCGCGGCACTGCTTCAGGATCTCCAAGACGACATTGTAAGACGTATTCGGGGCGTGCGATATCTGAAGCGGTGAAACGGCCACCACAGTCGTGTTGACGAAAGTCCGTTGAGGTGTGTCATCCTGTGCATTCGCAGCCACATTGCGCACGCGTCGTATGATGCGACAATTGCTCAGTGGAGGGAAGGAGATAGCTTTCTCGTCGTGAACTTTTTTGAATTCTTGCATGCTGTCAATGCCAGTCAAGGCGAAGGCTGCCGCTTGTGATACGCCGACTTTGCACGAGCCACTGAAATCACGAGCAGTAGTCGTAAAGAACACGCGCTCGCCTGTGTTCTCCACCACAGAGTCGGCTGGCTCCGGTTCCTCAAGCCTCATCCCATTGACCTGCAACAAGAGTGGCAAGTTTGCATTCGGATCATCCGACGCCATAGCCAAAAAGGCACAGCAGGAGAGGAGTGCTTCTCCGGTGAGAATCTGCGAAGCCTGGTCTGGATCCCAAGTACCCGCATGAGCGGTGGTCAGCTGCTCCCGGTCCATCGCGAAGTCTTGAGTGGCTGCTAAGTCGTGTAGTTGAGTCATTCTGGGACAAGAGCATGCGGAATCCACCACGCGATCTTGCGACAAGTTCAGCTCCAGTTTGCCGTCGAATTTGCCCGCCACGTTGAGAAACAGCAGCGGTTGTCCTTTGTGAGAGCGACAAAGCTCTATGTTGGTGGATCCCCAGACTGCAATCACAGCCTCCGCTGTCTTGGAGTTACTCGTCTGTGTGCCGTCGACCAGATGTACACTTGCCACTGGAGGGTGGCCAGCGGGAGTGCGGGTTTCTGAAACAGAATGAACCACAGCCATGACATCGAAGCAACGCTGCGATTTGATGTTCATCATGTCTGCCACTGTAGTCGCTGGAGCCGGCGCCGATGCCAAGGAGGTCTCCTCCGGAGAGCTTTTGAGCACTGGACTGCAGGTTGTGCGCTTGAGGTCGACCACGACACGAACAGACGTATGCACAAAAGCGTCCTGCTGCCGACTGTCCAGGCCGACGCTGGAGAGTTTCCACGCCGTCATCGGAGGGAACTTTTTCAGAGCAGCTTGGACTTCTGCTGGAGTTCCTTTGAGGATGGCCTCACAATAGTGCTCTGAGTCTGTGCCAAGCAGAATGCATGTGAATCGGTTTGCATGGACTAGCTGGCCATTGTTCCTGCTCTTGTACGAGTACTTGATCTCCCTGGGCTTGTATACTCGGACAAGGAAGTCTTGGGTTTTGGCGCTGCTCTTCGTGAGAAAACCCAGTGGAGACGTCGGCTGTTCTGCAGCAGCAGCCATGGTAGCTCACCCGGAGGATCACCGTGGAGCGCACAGTGACACAGGCTGAGAAGCACCGTGCACGGCACGGTGAGACTGGTTGAGCGGATGCGGACAAGGCTCGCTTTTGCCGCGAACTCCTGCAATCCAAGTTCTTTGAACCAGAACGGCAATGATTACAGAATTGCAAAGTTACAAGTGATGCCTCCACGAAGCACCCCCCCTGTGGAGTCGAGAAAGCGTGTTGCTGTATGTGTGCGTGACTCGATGGATGTGATGTGTGTGCTGTGTGGCCCCGCCCCAAGAAATGTTTCGCTTCTCAAGGCCCCCCCCGCTCCACGAATCCCATTGGGGGGTCGAGATCCCCGCTGTGGTGGGCGGAGACGCCAAAGGCTTCGAAAACCGCGAGGGAGGGAAGGATAAGGGAGAAGAAAAGGACGGAGAGGGAGGGCTCGGAGGCCCTTGGAGGGGGGGATGTGCCCATCCGAGGGAACGGTGCACCCCCCCCTCCCCGTCGTGAAATCGAGGCACCAGCCGTGGCAACGACCCCCCCCCTATCCCCCTCCGCGACCTGAGTAGACCACCCAGGCCAGCGGAGGACGTCATAGGGGGCGGGGGTTCTGACTTCGATGAAAGAAGAGAAGGAAAGAGGGGGGGAGGATCAGGCAGACGAAAGCCCTTTTAGGCTTTCCCCGGCGTGTGGAAATGCCCTCTTTGGCTTTTGCGGGGACTAACCCGCGCGGTCGCCCGCAGGCGACAGGGCGCCCAGGCCCTCTCCGCGCGCGCAGGCGCGTGGCAAACTACATGCGCACGATCGCCCGTGGAATCGAATGGAACCGTCCGCGGCGAGTCGTCCGCGGCGACTCAGGACCACGTCGCCCTGGAAGAAGAGGCGCTACAAGGATGCATTCTGCGACGCTGGACATCCTGATGCGACGAGGACGCTGCAGAGAAACATTCTGCGCGCGTACGCACGACCTGGAACGACAAGCACAATACTGGAACAAATTCGGTGACGCTGGACTCCCCGATGGGACGAAGAAGCAGCAGAGACACGTCTCAAGGCGCAGCAACACCGAAGTGACGCAAACGCACCCCGCGACACGACAAGGACGCTGCAAGAAGAAACTCGGCGACGCAGGAGTGCGTGGAAGCTACAAAGGCATGGAAAGGAAGCTACGAGGAAACTACAAAGTATTCAAAGCGTCTCGAGCTTAGGGAGCGCAGAGACACGTCTCAAGGCGCAGCAACACCGAAGTGACGCAAACGCACCCCGCGACACGACAAGGACGCTGCAAGAAGAAACTTGGCGACGCAGGAGTGCGTGGAAGCTACAAAGGCATGGAAAGGAAGCTACGAGGAAACTACAAAGTATTCAAAGCGTCTCGAGCTTAGGGAGCCTTCCTCAGAGCCCTTGTGCGCACGACTCGGGGCAGCCGGCCGCCCTCCCCTCCTGTTCGTCCTCCTCCTCCTCCTCCTGCTCGTCCTCGTCCTCCTCCTGCTCGTCTTCTTTCTCCTGCTCCTCCTCCTCCTCCTCCTCCTCCTCCTCCTCCTCTTTCTCCTGCTCCTCCTCCTCCTCCTCCTCCTCCTCCTCCTCTCCTCTTGCTCGTCCTCGTTCTCGTCGTCCTCGTCTTGCTCGTCCTCCTCCTCCTGGTGCTCACTCCTCCTCCTCCTCCTCCTCCTCCTCCTCCTCCTCCTCCTCCTCCTCCTCCTCCTCCTGGTGGTCCTCGTTCTCCTCCTCCTGGTGCTCTCCCCCCCCCTCCTCCTCCTCGTCCTCCTCCTCCTCCTCCTCCTCGTCCTCCTCCTCCTCTTCCTCCTCCTCCTCCTCCTCCTCCTCCTCCTCCTCCTCTTCCTCCTCCTCCTCATCCTCCTCCTGGTAGTCCTCCCCCTCCCCTCCTCCTCCTCCTCCTCCTCTTCCTGGTTCTTCCTGGTCGCCCTCGTTCTCGTCCTCCTCGTCTTGCTCGTCCTCCTCCTCGTGGTGTTCTCTCCTCCTCCTCCTCCTCCTCCTCCTCCTCCTCCTCCTCCTCCTCCTCCTCCTGGTGGTCCTCGTTCTCCTCCTCCTGGTACTCTCCCCCCCCCTCCTCCTCCTCCTCGTCCTCGTCCTCCTCCTCCTCCTCCTCCTCCTCCTCCTCCTCCTCCTCCTGGTGCTCCTCCCCCTCCCCTCCTCCTCCTCCTCCTCCTCTTCCTGGTCGTCCTCCTCCTCCTGGTCGTCCTCCTCCTCCTGCTCGTCCTCCTCCTCCTCCTGCTCGTCCTTCTTCTCCTGCTTCTCCTGCTCCTCGTCCTGCTCCTGCTCGTCCTCGTCCTCCTGGTCTTGCTCGTCCTCCCCCTCGTCGTGCTCTTCCCCCTGCTGAAAATGTAGCCCAGGAATGGGAGTTTTGGGAAGTCGAAGAGCACGAAGTTGCCTACAGTTGGCTACGGGCATTCAAAATGCGGCCCGGGAATGGAGTTCTGGGAACTCGAAGAGCACGAAGTGGCCTACAGTTGGCTCCGGGCATTCAAAATGTGGCCCGGGAATGGAGTTCTGGGAACTGGGGACTCGAAGAGCACGAAGTGTTATACTGTTGGATCCGGGCCACCAGAATGTGGCCCGGGAATGGAGTTCTGGGAACTCGAAGAGCACGAAGTGTGTGACTGTTGCATCCGGCCCTCCAGAATGTGGCCCGGGAATGGAGTTCTGGGAACTCGAAGAGCACAAGTGTGTGACTGTTGCATCCGGCCCTCCAGAATGTGCCCGGGAATGGCGTTCTGGGTCGAAGAGCACGTGTGGCCTGTTGCATCCGGGAGAATGTGGCCTGGGATGGAGTTCTGGGAAGGCGAAGAGCCACGAAGTGTGTGATGTTGGTGAAAAACGAGCCCGGCTCATGCCGCCCGGAAAAACGCCCCAACACCTGCCCGGACCCCCCTGTGGAGTGATCTGTGAGCTCTTTTGAGACCACTAGAAACCTATCAGTCTTCGCTGTTAGGTAAAAAAACAAACCGTTGCTGGTGAGGAATATGTTGATCATGTTCGGTGTGATGCTTTACGGTATATATATATATATATATATATATATATATATATACATATATACAATCAGAATGAAATCGCTTCGTGTCCGCTGCATTTTTGATCGCAAAACAAAAATACTCGGGTTTGACCTCACCGAACTACAGGTAATAATGATATGCAATCAGAAATGTAGCATTTTTTTCTGCAAACGTGCATCTCCGAAATGTGTTTCTTTAGTGAGAAGTTGGTGACACCACGCATTTTTTCTACTACGCCATTTTTCAAAAGAAAATAATATCTCAACTGCTCCCAACGGGCACGCGCTCGTTTTGCCTCCCCGCAAACCAGAATCTCAAGAAACCAAATTTCTCAGTAATCTATTCCTGAACCTCCAATTCGTAAAAAAATCCAAAACACAAAATGACCCTCGAGTTCCCCCGAACATGAAAGAAAATCATCCCGGGGCTCGAAACCAAACCTCAAAGCTCAGAACCACCATCAAAACAAATAACCACGAAACACCTCAAAACCAAGACCTGCTGCTCCCACGAAATCCACAAAACAAACGTTGTTCAAAAACCCCAGCCGTATGGATGCGATGCACATGGATACGGAAACAGGTGTGGGTGAATATGGAAACGGAAACAGGTATGGGTGGATACGGAAACCGGTACGGATTGATAAAGAAACCAATGTGGGTAGATATGGAAAACGGTAAGGTGAATACAGAAACCATTGTTTTGATACAAAAATTGTCGGTCCGTTTAACCGCAATTCGACTGTCCGTTTTATTTACATTGTATGCTTTGACGTGTAATTGCTGATTTGGCTAAAATACCGATGACACTGCCTATCCCCACTCACCCCACTCGAGAGAGAAAGGCATCAATTCGGGAATTGCATGGTACTCGTGGGTGCCGGAACTCAGCATCCCAGCGTGCCTGTTTTGCTTGAGAGCAAAAGCCGTTGTGTATGAACGACATGCTATATGATGCTCATGCGTAAATTCCTTGCCTTACGACCCAGAGACCCCGTACCATGCCACTTGCGTTCCCCTTTGAACCATCTATGCTATCAGTATGCTACCGTCGTCGTCGCGCGCGGGCGAATGAAAATAACAAATTGAGCATCAATAAGGGATTTGTTGATGGAAACGGGGTGATATGAGTTCAGGGTTCTTGAGCCCTTGAGCCCCGCTTCGATTGTCAAATGTGATCTGAATGGCAGTATGCGGCTGTAGGATTGCAATGTCCTGGATGGACCGGACCTACATGGTCATCGACGATGTGCCGACATCGGGATACGAAATTGTGGGAGGAGGCAATTACTCGTCGAAGCTGGAACACAAATCCCAAATCAGAATATAGAACGACTACTTTGGGACACGTCGCTCTGGGCCTGGCCAGAGAGGCCTTCTACTTTGTTGTAACGCAATGGTACTTCACCCACGACAGGGCATGCCCAGAAGCTGCATGAACAACACAATGGTTTGTTGGAGCTGAGCATCAGAAAGATACAACCAGTCAAGGAGGCCCCCGAGGCACCCGGAAGGCCCCCAAACGGTGTCAGAGAGCTCAGGATGTCCTCCAAGATGGCTCAAGATAGGCCAACCTGACTCAAAATAGCTACCAAAATGCTCCAAACGGCCCCAAGACCGCTCCAAGACGGCCCGAGATGGCCACGGAGCCTCCCCAACAGGCCGCCAAGAAGCCACGCAGGCCCAGCGATGGCCCAACATGCCGTCCAAGCAGGCCTCCTTTGCTGTTTGACTACGCGTGTCCGTCAGCTCTCATGGGCATCGTTTTTTGATGACCTGGTAAGCATCAAGAATTGCTGCCCGCCTTGGCCCGGGAACGCACGCGCAGCCACCCGAGACTTCGAGAAGTATGGAAATAAGTCTGTCGCACCGCTGGGCAAGGTTGCTTGGTACCCAGACCCCCGACGTCGTGACTTTTCGCAACGTCGCCCCCCGGAGGTCTGGACCCTTTCCCAGGAACCGGTTTTTTATCCTGAGGCGTTTGTTGACGGACCCAAGGCGCGGTGAGGGCCCCCACAGGCCGAAAACAGCGAAACACCTCCCGTCGTGATTTTTTCCCAGCGCGAGGGGGTCTGGGCAGTGCCCTGCAGGAGGCAATCGCCAACGCAGGCCTGTGTGGTCATGCCGATCTCCCGGGGGGGAGCACTGCTGGAGCCGGCCTGCCCTCTGGCCGGCTTGGCGGTCGTGTCCTTGCAGGTGTTCTTCCTCCTCCTCCTCCTCCTCCTCCTCCTCCTCCTCCTCCTCCTTCTGCTCCTCCTCCTCCTCATCCTCCTCCTCCTCCTCCTCCGCCTCCTCCTCCTCCTCCTCCTCCTCAAAGCGACTGTCGGGCTTGGACCGTCGTGGCGTTGTGTGGTGGCAGACTGGGCGCGGGGGGTAGGCAAAAACAGCAAAATCTAAATCAGGGTCATAACGCGCGTGCGCACTTCCAAAATCTTGTCAAATTGCAGACCGTTTGGCGCTTCAATAACGAATGTCTGCGGGCTCGCGTTGACCATATTTTCCCTCCCGCGATAGAATCGAATATCAATCGTTCGGGCCGCACACCACATGAATGTCATCAAAAAATTGAGAAATATCCACCCGTAGTGATATCCTGCATCTGGCATAATGCAACATGCAGTCCCAGACAAAACAACATCAGCATGAATATATCGCCTTCTTTCCCGCCGTCACCTTGCAAAATCGTGCGCGCCCTGCCCTTTTCATCTTGCCACAGATAATGTTGATTGGGCACCGTATTACTGTCTGACAACAGGCATAAATCCATACAACGACTGGTTGCCCATGAATTGCTCGAATATTCGGGCTCTGCATACATGATCGACCCCCCCGACGATGCTCTCCGAAATATAGAATAGCCGAATCCGTACCGCTCGCTTTGCTGCAAAGCCTAACATTGATTGGCCGGTCAAGAATTTAGAGATTTTGTCCGTATTGCCTGGCCAGCGCCTTTGCAACCCATCGGCGGACTGGAATGTCCATTGATATCTCACTTCCACGATTTGTCTCTGTCCACGATTTGTTCGATAAATGTGCCCGAGCCAGCCGTTCCGCTACGCGCTTTAAGTCTGCCTCCCAATCCAATTGGCAACCCTGGCCGCGTGTGCGGAATTTCTGGCCGTGCGGATTTTGAAACTCATTAAACACTGCGCCATTTCCCGCAACCAAGCCCAGTCACGCTAGCACCTGTGCACCTGAGAGTTCTCTTCCCATCCCTTTCCCTTCCCCCTCCCCCTGGGTCTGGACGGGGTGGGTCGCGAAGTGTCAGATTGTCTTTTCCGGGCTCGGCGAGGCAACATTACAACAAGTTTGAGCGACGTCTGGGGGAGGAATTTAATACATTACACCCCCTCCATTGATCGATCTCCTCCCAGATGGTCCGAAGATGGCCCCCGAGGCTCCCAAGGGTGCCCCACGACAGCCCCAAGAGGTGTCCAGGAGGCCCCAAGAAGCCAAAAATATGCCCCAAAGGTGCCCCGAAGAGGCTCCCAAGAGACCCTCATGAGGCCAACCCAGAGGCACCCAAGTCGCCAAAAGAGGCCTCGGCGAGACAGCCAAAATCACTGATGCTACCCAAGTTTTGGCCACGTTTCGGCCTCCTGGGGGGAATCCTGATGTACGATGGCCCCTCGTTTGATCGATCTCCTCCCAGATAGCCCGAAATGGGCTCCCAAGGCTCCCAAGGGTGCCCCAGTACAGCCTCAAGGGGAGCCCAGGAGGCCCCAAGAGGCCCTGAAATATTCCCCCCAAGAGGCTCCAAAGAGACCCCCAAGAGGCTCCCAGAGGCACCCAAGATGCCTCGGCGAGAAGGGCAGAGTCGCTTATTTTACTCAGATTTTGGCTACATTTGGGCATCCTGCCCAAATTCAGCAGCCCACTTCTTTTGATCGATCTCCTCCAAGATGGCCCCAAGATGGCCCCCGAGGCTCCCAAGGGTGCCCCCAGGCAGCCCCAGGAGGTGTCCAGGAGGCCTCAAAGGCCCCAATTATGCCCCCAATATGCCCCCAAAAGCCTCCCAAGAGACCCCCAAGAAGCCTCCAGAGGCCCCCACCCGGAGGCACCCAGGATGCCAAAAGAGGTTTCGGCGAGACGGCCAAAATCATGGATGTTACGCCACGGTTCGGCCCCTCCTAACGTACAACGGCCTCTCCTCCTTTGATCGATCTCCTCTGAGATGGCTCCAAGATGGCCTCCGAGGCTCCCAAGTGTGCCCCCAAACGGCCCCGATAGGTGCCCAGAAGGCCCCAAAAAGCCTCCAAGAGGCTCCCAAAGGTGCCCCCAAGAGGCTCCCAAGAGACCCCAAAGGGGCCCCAAGAGGCTCCCCAGAGGCACTCAAGACGCCCTCAGAGGCCTCCGGGACTGCCTAGACCCCCAAGGCATTCCAAGAAAACTACACGAAGCTCTCGGAAGAAATCCGCAGGGACTCCAGAGAGGCACCCAAGAGGCTTGTGGCCGTTCTGTTCGCCCTCCTCCTCCTCCTCCTCCTCCTCCTCCTCCTCCTCCTCCTCTCCTCCTCCTCCTCCTCCTCCTCATCCTCATCCTCATCCTCATCCTCCTCCTCCTCCTCCTCCTCCTCCTTCTCCTTTTGCTCATCCGCCTGCTCCTCCTCCTTCCTCCTCTCTCCAACCCCTCCCCCTCTCCCTCCCTCCTCCGATTCCTCCTCCATCCTCCCCCGTCTTGGGGTAGGACGTCTTACCCAGCCCTTATTCCACTGCATGCTCCCCCACATCCCTGATCAGGGCAACTCGTCTGGGCATCATTTTTGGATGGGCTGGTGGGGTTGCGCGAAGCGTGTTGAATTTTCTTCATCCCGGCCGGCCGATGAGCTTGGTGATTTTTTTGTTGTGGCGGTTTCTGGGTCTGGAGCGGGCTTCTAATGTCGCACTTCCAGATTATGCATCGGAGTCCATAATCCCAGACATCCAGCTGCTCCAATTTTTTCGGTGCGTGGATCCCGGAGGTCTGGACCACTTCCCCGGGACCGGCTTTTCGTCCTGAGACGTTTTTTGACGCTCCCAAGGGCTGGCGAGGGCTCCCAGCGGTTGAAAACGGCCAAAAACCGCCTGCTCCAATTTGTCTGGAGCGTCGGATCTCAGGGATTTGCCCCATCGTCCATTGTCAAGACAATGCGATGCGTCCTCGCAGTGCCCAGACGTGCATCTCGAGCCCGCGCGCTCAGGACGGGCCCGCCGCGCGCGCGTACTCGAGCGCGCGCGCGTGCGTCCGGGAGGGCAGCCGAGCGCGATCCTGCGCCAGCGCGCGCTCGGCTGAGCAATCTGCGCGCGATTCCCAGACCTTCTCGCGTGGTGAAAAAAATCACGACGCGAGGCTTTTCACTCTTTTCGGCCTCTGGGGGCCCTTACCGGGCCTCGGCAGCGTCAAAAAACGACTGAGGATAAGAAACCGGTCCCAGGGAAAGCGTCCAGACCTCCCCAGACCTTCCCAGACCTCCGACGTTGAGATTTTTTCATGACGTCGACCACCAATGGTCTGGGCCCTTTCCCCGAGACCGGCTTCTCATCCCGAGTCGCTTATTGACAGTCCCGAGGCCCGGTGGCGACCTCCAGAGGGCGAAAAAAACAAAAAACCTCCCGCTGTGATTTTTTCACGACGCGAGGGGGTCTGGGTCTGGGGGCCGACGTTGCAACAAAAATCACAACGTCGGGGGTCTGGGTTGCGTGCATGCGCGTCGTGGCCAGCTCGCCCAAACGGGATATCCGGGGATCCCAGGGAGATCCCCCAGCAGGAATTCCCTCGGATTCCCGTGGCATTTCATAGGATTTCTAAGGAATTCCATCGGATTCCGGAGGAATTCCTTCGGACTCCAAGGAAAACCCATAAGATTCCCGAAGAATTAATTCCATGAGATCCCCAAGGCATTCCAGCGGATCCCCAAGGAACGCCACAGAACTTCCGAAGGAACTCTATAGGATTCCTGCGGAGTTCCATCGAACTCGTAAGGCGATCTCCGCGCGCGATCGCGCACCCGCGCGGGCAAACCATGAGCGCGACCGTGCGCCAGCGCGCCCAGCTGAGCCAGCGCGCGCGAGGCGTCGCCAGCGCGCCGGGGTGGGCAGAGCGCGGGCGCCTCCGCGCCGGCACGGCCGGAGAGAAGCGATGCGGGCGTTAAGTCGGGCCTCTCCCTCTACAGGAGGAATAACCAAAGTGGTCAAAAAATATGATGGGGGGGCAATTGTTAGGGTATTTTATGGCAATTGCTGGCTGCTTTTGTAGACTCTCTTTACCTCTTCGCCCAGCATCCGCCTGCAGGAGGACATGCCTGACCTAACGCGAGCGGTTTCCTGCGCATGCGCGTTCGATGAGCAGCGCGCGCGAAGCGTCGCTAGCGCGCCAGCGCGCCAGGATGGGCAGAGCGCGCGCGACTCCGCGCCAGCACGGCCGAAGAGAAGCAATGCAAGCGGTTTCTTGCGCATGCGCGTTCGATGGGCATGCCGAGCAGCGAGCGCAAGCCTGCCCCCCGCGGGCTCCAGGTGCGCCTGCGCCTGGCGAGGTCCACAAAGGCGGAGCGAACACGTGATCCTTCGACGGCGCCCCCTCGTGTGCACTCCGAGCGAATCTTCCGAGATCGTGCCCAGATTGGCAGCCGACCTCCTCCTCCTCCTCCTCCTCCTCGTCCTCCTCGTCCTCCTCTTCCTCCTCCTCCTCCTCCTCGTCCTCCTCGTCCTCCTCCTCTTCCTCCTCCTCCTCCATAAAGATGAGGATGCTGATGAAGATGGGGCAGGCAGATGGTTTGGGACAAAATTTTCGTAAGGATACTGTGGTAGCTTGAAACAGGGACTACAGCCATGCGAAGGTGCTGAGGGCGCGGAAGGGGGGCAGCAAATCTCCTCGGTTTGTCCTCCGCAGGAGCAGCGGGCGAAAGCGAGGATTTGCTGCCGAGTTGGGAATCTGGAGTGCGCCCCCGATCCCAATGCCCCGCGAGCAGCCTGAGCTGCTGCGTTTCGCAGCAGGGCGGGTGGGAGCGCCAAGCGCTGCACAGCGCTTCACGGGCGCCTCGCTGGCGACGCCGGCGGCTCAGCTTCGGTTGCCGCGCACGACAACGAGCCGCCGGCGTCGCCAGCGAGGCGCCCGTGAAGCGCTGTGCAGCGCTTGGCGCTCCCAGCACGCTTGGCGCTGTGCAGCGCTTGGCGCCCGCTGCTCCTGCGGAGGACAGACCGAGGAGATTTGCTGCCCCCTTTCCGCGCCCTCAGTACCTTTGCATGGCTGCAGTCCCGGTTTCAAGATACCACAATATCCTTATAAAAATTTTGCCCCAAACAATCTGCCTGCCCCAGCTTCATCAGCATCCTCATCTTTATGGAGGAGGCGGGGGGGGAGGAGGAGGAGGAGGAGGAGGAGAGGAGAGAGAGGAGGAGGAGGAGGAGGAGGAGGAGGAGCAGGAGGAGCAGGAGGAGGAGGAAGAAAAGAGGAGGAGGAGGAGGCGGAGGCGGAGGCGGAGGCAGAGGAGGAGAGAGGAGGAGGAGGAGGAGGAGGAGGAGGAGGAGGAGGAGGAGGAGGAGGAGTTATTTCCCAGGTGGACCAGCAGAGCTCTTCAAAACGCAGGCGATGTAGCACGAGACTACACTACAAACAACTTTAAAACAATTGCAGGTCGAACGTGGCCCTTGGCACGAGCAATAGATCACCTAAACGCGTTTCTGCGACCCCGTCCCACCCATTGCCCGCCGACCCGTCCCCTACTACTCCCCTTAGCCGTCAGGAGGGGCAACACGTGGAGCCCACTATACATGGCGTCCAGCAGCGCCGCTCCGAACGGCACAAGCCGGCTAGCAGCCACCAGGGCTCCGTCTCTCGGATCCCGTGACTCCCAAAGCCGTTCGAGCCGGAACGCGGTGGCCGAGCCTCAAACCACTCCTCCCCGGCAGTGCTGCGCAAGCTTCCTGGTGTTTTCCTTTGAGTAACACCCACACGCAGCACAGAAAACATAAGGGCCGGTTGTCCAGATCCTGTGACTGAAACCACCAGCATCGCAATTCGCAGAAAAATGCTGCGGCTTGGTGCCACTACGAAGGCATCTTGTGCACCGCAGCCGACCGCCAAGTGCAACCAGCTCATGTCTACCAGGTGGATCTTCGACGTCGGCCGTCAAACGCTGCGTCTGGGAGGCTCGCCGCCCGCCCACCCGAAGCGACTCAGACGGGAAAGGAAACACTGATAAACATCTCACGATGTATTTTGCCAAAAACCGCACGGTCGCATCAGCGCGCACGCCTCGCTCGTGCGCCTCATCGGAGGCCGGATGGCTCAAGGCACCTAGCCGGGCTGCTTGGTCAGAAAAATTGTTGCCCTGACGCCAGTACCGCTGCAACTCGTGGATGCCGTCGTCGCTACTCCGAACATGGCCCTTGATTTTCGTGACCGAGACCTGCCCGTCAGACAAATCGCCAAGACGATTCCAAATCATGCGCCACAAATCTGCACCCACGCAGCCGGGGCCAGTGCAAGACTGCGGGCCACTGTGGAAGCAGTCAACCACCTATTGGCAGTCGGTGTGGTAGTTCACGGAACGTACACCGGCGTGCAGCAACAGCACGTAAAACGCGAACGCCTCAGCTAGGGCCGAATCGTGGATCCTTCCAGGTAGGGCCCCATAACACTGAACTGTGAGCTCCACATCCAGCAGTTCCCACCAGCCCTTTAGGGCGTCGGTGGTTTAACGAGTTTCCTCTTCCACCCCTCCTTCTTCCCCTTCGGGGAGGGGTCTACCCCTCCCCCTACCCCCTCCCCACTGACCTGGACAGGGGGGGCGGGGAGCGGTCAGAGCGTCCAAAACGGCCTCGCCGAGGAAGCCAAAATCATTGATTTTACTAAGGTTTTGGCCCCATTTTGGCCTTCTGAGGGGGCAGCGCTAATTGAAGCTCCCCTCTTCTTTGATCGATTTCCTCCAAGATGGCCCCAAGAAGCGCCCAGGAGGCACCAAGAGGCCCCAAGATGGCCCCAAGATGGCCCCAAGAGGCCCCCAGGAGGCCCCCAAGAGGATCCCAAACGGCCCAAAGAGGCCCCCCCGAGGCACCCAAGACGCCGAAAAGCTCCTCAGGACGACCCTCTACTCGCCTGGGCGTCGTTTCTGGACGGGCTGGTGGGGATACGCGAAGCGTCTAGAATTCAGCATTGCACACTGGATCAATCCAAAACCTTCTCGCCGGAACTCTGGGTCCCCTTTCAATCTGTCAACGCACGACCCGTCTCCGAACACGTCTCCAGCGAACAGCATCCCTGGAGGCGCCATGCTCCAATGCAGCTGCAATTCCGTAGAGGGCGCCGGCAAGTACGGCCGAGGGTCAGGCATAATCGTGTGTGTCCAAAGCGGCCAGTCCCTAAACCTGTGAGCTCCGTCAATCAATGCCTGGGGTACGTCGTGCGCATCCCGCCACGGAAGGAGAAGACGGAGGAGGAAAACAAGAAAAACATCGGACTGGCGGAAGCCGGAGTCGGAGCACCCGGAATGGTGAAATCAAGACCGACCAAGGAATGCCATGCTCGTCCCAATCCCCTCTTGCGCTGGCCGGCGAAATAATGCAATCCCTGGAACCGTCTGGCGCGTTCTCAGAAAAGACCCGGCTCAATCTCTGAAACGGCCTGGCGCAGCCCGCTGGAATGGCTTCGCACAATATTTGAAACGGTTGTGCCAACATCTGAAACGCCCACTCGCTGTCTTTCTGCAACGGCTTGGCGCAATCTCTGAAACGGTTGTTCCTTTTCTGAATCGAAGCCTCGCCGCTCGTTTCAGAGTGGGCGCTCAAGTTAGGAAGCAATGTTGGCATGAGAGTGTCTTCTCTGTTCTCCCCTAACTCCTTGTCGTAGACTGTGAGTTCATCCTGCATCATCTTCCAACTTGAACTACGACTGCACGGTCTACCACATACGCGCACATCGATAAGATCGCAGAGCGCACCATCTGCGAGTTCTCGTTAATTGCCCGGACATGCAAGCTCGGGGCACGTGACCGAAATCCCAAAGAGAACAGAATTTCGGTGACAAGGCACGGTTTTCAGTACAGTGGAGGCCAGTCCACAAGAAACCTTCCACGAGAAACCCAACCCTGAGACCCCATGACGTTCATTGATTTTTTGAGGGAGCGTCACGCTTTCCACAGCAAAGCCATCGACACCCAAGAATCCCAGGGCACCCTGGAAGCAATCATTGTGTTTCTTGGCATGGGCCTCCACTGTAGCAGAGTTTAGATTCGGTAACAAAGACGCGCGGGCCTTGGTAACGTGTCTATGCGGGTTCCCCGCGACCAGACCAAAGCGATGGAGTAGAATGGGGGTTGGAAGAACGACGTCGAGGCCGAGTAACACCTTAAGCCACTTGCGCTGTTAGAGTTAAGTCGGGCGTGTCCCCCTACAGGCGGATGTTGGACGAAACATTAAAAAATACTCAAAGAATGCTCACACATGGTCCAACAATGATGAAAGAAAAAACACGTTCCTCCTGTAGAGGAGCAGGCCCGACCTCATGTTAGAGATGATATGTTTTGTTGCGCGTGACACTCGGCCACCTCATGCGGAATTTAGTCCGCTGCTAGTTAGCCGCATTTCTTGACGGCGCCTGGCGCTCCCGCGCGCTCGCGAACGGAAAGTGACGCTCGGCCACTCTTGATGCACTGCGTCGCACACGTGTGAGGACTATCGCAGCTGCCCCGGGGCTGGCGCGGCAGCCGACCTGCCAGACGCAGAGCGGCGTGAGAGCAGATGCGCCCGAGGGGCGAAGAAGCAAGCGGGAACGAGAACGCGGACATGGGCGGCCTGACTCCTGGACGGGTTCTTGGACTCCACTCCTACCTTCTCCGGACGTGCTGCCCATTTCCGGACGAGTGCTGCAAGCACATAACGAATCAGATAACACATACGTGCATTCAACAGCATATCAGGAGGCTCGTACATGTTGGCGCGCGTGTTTTTGTTCGGAATTGCTTTACCGAATTGCTCTGTTCGATTTCTGTGAACCGCTGAGCAACTTACCGCAACCCGGGGACACCGAAGTCGTGAGGCTTGTTGCGAAACCGTTGGAAATGTGATTGCAACCCTTGGGCGTGCTACCAAAACCCCCCCCGCCGCTTGTTACCGAAACTCGGCCATCGAATTCTGGCCCCGCCGAAATCCCATACCATGTCGATGATTGGGGCGACCTTGTTGGGATCACCGGCAATATTGCACCCAGCGGGATGGATTGCTGCATCCATGACGCACCTGTCGTGCACACCCCTCAAGCACGTGAAACTTCGGGGCAAGACAGTTCCGCATGCCCGCGCGGACTTCTTGGATCGGCGCTAGGACCCCCTGCCCCAGGGCCACCTGCGCCGATCCGAGAGATCCACGGTGAACTCTGAAAACTTCTTGAATTCGGCGGCGAGCCCGGCCCGACGCTTTCTGAGAAGGTCTTCTCCTTCTCACTGTCCCCCCCAATCGCTCGCCGCCGATGCATTGAGGAGGCAGGGAGGAGGAGAAGGAAAAGGAGGAGGGGAGGAGGATGATGACGAGGAGGAGGAGGAGGAGGAGAAGGTGGAGGAGGAGGAGGGGGAGGAGAAGGAAGAGGAGGACGAGAAGGAAGAGGAGGAGGAGGACGAGGAGGAGGAACAGGAAGAGAGGAGGAAGGAGGGAGGAGGAGAGGAGGAGGAGGAGGAGGAGGAGGAGAGGAGGGAGGAGGAGGAGGAGGAGGAGGAGGAGGAGGAGGAGGAGGAGGAGGAGGAGGAGGAGGAGGAGGAGGAGGAGGAGGAGGGAGAAGGAGGAGGAGGAGGAGGAAGAGGAGCGAGGAGCGAGGTCTCCCTCTCTGGGTCTGGAGGAGGCGCCAACCGCTTACGTTTCTGGGGCCGCCCGCCCTGCTCGAATTCGCCTCCGTCCGCGGCGCCGCGGTGCCGGCGGGCGCGACGCGGTTCGGAGAGGGGGGCCGCGGGGCAAGGACGGCGACACTCCCCTCCCTCCTGCGGCGTGCCCCTGCCGCGGCGCGGCGGAGCTGCCGCGGCAGCGGCAGGTCAGCCGGTCCTGCGGGGAGGCACGAGCAGCGCACGGAGGGATTGTGATGGGGCAGGGGCGGATGGCGGTTGGGGTGGTGGTGGCGGTGATGTTCACGGAGACGGTGGTGGTGGTGGTGGTGGTGGAGGTGATGTTGACGTTGATGGTGGTGGCATGGTGATGGTGACGGTGGAAGTGGTGGTGATGACGGAGATGGTGGTGGCATGGTGATGGTGATGGTGGTGGTGGTGGTGATAGTGATGATGATGCTGATGATGATGCTGCTGATGATGATGCATCGCTGATGCTGATGATGATGATGATGATGATGCTGCTGATGATGACGATGATGATGATGATGATGACGGTGATGATTACGATGACAACGATGATGGTGATGATGATGATGATGAATGATGCTGATGCTGATGATGATGATTGGTGATGAGGATGAGGATGATAATGATGCTGATGATGATGAAGATGATGGTGATGATGGTGATGGTGATGATGATGATGATGATGATGATGATGATGATGATGAAAATGATGATGATGATGATGATGATGATGATGATGATGATGATGATGATGATGATGATGATGATGATGATGATGATGATGATGATGATGATGATCATGATGATGATGATGATGAATATAATGATGAAGACGACGACGATGCTGGTACGATTATGCTGCGTAGGGCAACGGGGCGTCCGCGCGCCATCCGCCGAACCCGCTGAGCGCACGCCGCTCGCCGTGGACGGCTGGTCTCCGGCGAGACCCCAAACCCCCTGCGGGTGGCCATCACCGATCCCCCCTGCGGGTGACCCCCCCCGGCGAGACCCCCCTTGCCAGACCTCCTCTAGAGGCCTCCTAGATGGGGTCCAAGTAGATGGGGTTCGAGGATCTCGCCGCATCGGCGATGCGCTGGCGGCGTCGGCGATGCATCGGCGACGTCGGCGTGGAGAAAATTGGGCCCCACATCGAGCCGCATCGCCGATGCATCGCCGATGCACCGGCGATGCGGCGCGATCCTCCGACCCCATCTACTCCGACCCCGTCTACGAGGCCAGACCTCCTCGCGGCGTGAAACAAAAATCACGACGGGAGGCTTCTCGCCACTTTCGGCCTCCGGGAGCCCTTCCTGGGCCTCGGCGGGTGGCCACCAACGAGCCCAGACCTCCTCGAGGCGTACAAAAGAAATCCCGACGTGAGGCTTCTCGCCACTTTCGGCCTCCGGGGGCCCTTCCTGGGCCTCGGGGCTGTCAGCTGAGGGCTCAGGATGAAACATCGGTCCCGGGGAAGGGGTCCCGACCTCTGGGGGTCTACATTGTGAACAAAAACACGACGTCGGGGGTCTGGGGAGAGCAGGGGGAGGAGGAGGAGGAGGAGGAGGAGGAGGAGGAGGAGGAGGAGGAGGAGGAGGAGGAGGAGGAGGAGGAGGAGGAGGAGGAGGAGGAGGAGGAGGAGGAGGACATAGAGGAAGAAAACAGGGAGGAAGGAGGACGAGGACGGACAGGCGGCCGGCCGGCCTCGTGGCTCGCAAGGGGGGCAGGCGGAGAGGCCGGCCCCGGGCGGTGGCCCGCGGCTTGCCTGCCCCCGCGGCAGCTGCCGGGAGGCACCGGGGCTGCTGAACGCTCTGGCTCCGCGGCGCGCCGCTGACAGGGGACATGTCGACCCCTATCCCAGGCTTCGTGGGGCTTTCGTATGCGCCAAACATGTGGGGCCCAACCCTGGGATATGCGAGGGGGGGCGCCCATCCTCGATGGGGTGCGCCCGAGTAGCCCCCTGGGGGTATCCCAGGGTGTCCCTCCTTGTCTGAGCGGCTGATTTTTTCGTCGAAGCGTCAGGGGTTGCGATAGAAACGTCGCCTGCGAGCCGTGACCCCTGAGATCCGACGCTCCAGACACATTGGAGCAGGCGTTTTTTTGCCGTTTTCGGCCACTGGGGGCCCTCACCGTGCCTCGGGAGCGTCAAGAAAACGATTCAGGACGAAAAACCGGTCCTGGGGAAGGAGTCTGGACCTCCGGGGCCCGCGCATCGGAAAAAAAGGGAGCAGCTGGATGTCTGGGGCAGTGTTGATCCTGTCGCGGCGGGGCCACCATCGTGAGTTTTGCGTGTGTTTGGATATGCACTCATCGCGAGTCGATTCGGTGCTTCATGTGTGGCCCTGCGAGAGTGCGCGTCACATCTGCATTCGATCGTTGTGGATTTCGTTGACGCGGTGGTTACGGATAAACCTATGGTACGCCCGAATGTCCAAAGGAACATATCCATGGCCATCGTGTAGAACTCGTGCAAAGGCGTCGTCCATGAATACGGGCCTAATATGAACGATGACGGAACACACAATGAAATCAAGCTCTTACACAAACATGATATCAACACCCTGTTCATCATGGTTCAAAAACCACACGTGCCCAAACTCCTCTTCTTTCTCCTTCGACTGTTTTCAAATCCGTGTGACGGTCAAGCGGTGATGCGAAGGCGACCTGCTGCAAGAGCTGGTTTGGCGGGATTGTAAAATAGCCGATATTCGCGGTGCGCGCTTAAGCTGGGAAGCATTTTGATAGTGGGGCTCGTATCCAGCATGGCTCTGCGACAGTACCCATGGAACGTCCAAAATGTTCCACGGTTGCCTTTTGTACACGCACGTCATTGGCAATCATAAAGTATTGGCTAACACCTCGTGCTGAAACAACTGGCTGCCAAGACGTCGTTACCTCGGACATATATTTCTGGAATATGTTGGGCACCCTGTCTAGCTATGCTGTGACGTCCTTAGGCTAGTCGATGAAAACGCGGGCACCTTCTGATCTATTTCGTCAGCCGTTCTGACGGGGGCATCGATGGGTACATCTTTTCGTTCCCACGGAAAAAAGTTCATGCACGCCCAGATCTGCCAGGGCTGGCATCCTGGCAACTGTTCCTAGAACCAATGGCGAACGGGCACCACGTGGTTGATCGGACCCCTGGTCCACACAGCGTTGTCTGCAAATTGCTTTTGTACTGCGCCAACATCCAAGCTCGAAAGGATCGTACTTCTGAGACAGGGAGCGCGTTCCGTGCATAGAATCCCACAGATCCGACGCCAGAAAAAAAAAAGCAGGCGGTTGTTGGCCGCTTTCGGTCTCTAAGGGCCCTCGCTGGTCCCCGGAAACGTCAAAAAAACAACTCAACACGAAAAACCGGTCCCGGGGAAGTGGTCCAGACCTTTGGGGCCATGCATCAAAAAAATTGGAACAGCAGGATGTCTGGGCATGCAACTGCACGCGCGCCCTTCGACATTTGACCAAGCCAAGCGACGGCGACTGCTCGGGCAGGTCGCTTCCCAAAAGCCCTCGTGTAGCACATGCCCGAACAAGGTATTGGACAACGAATCGCCGATGTCCTCGTTCGGCAACTGCAGATGTTTTCAGGAAGCCTCGAGCAACCTCGGAAAATTGTTCGATATGCCGCTTCTGCGTGGACAGCTCCGCTGTCCACTGGATTGCAGGACGCACGCTCTCACTGGTCACCTCGTTTTCCTCCTCTTGTGCCCTGCCCATTTTGTCCGCTACGGGGTCGTCGGCAACGTCGACGGCTTTCTCGTCGGCCAGTGCGCCATCGACATGAGCAACGGCGACCCCACTGTGTGTCGCAGTTATCAATCATGTCAAACGCGAAATAAATACCGCCGAACTTTTTTTTACACATGTCACAGTTTAGGCTCATCATTGCTGCATGACGCGTTGTCCTGGCCATTCGCAACGCCCAGGCAACGCGCATTTGTTGTAGCGTGGTGTTTTAACACTTCGTTTGCGCACTCGGCACTCATCCTTTTACGTGAATCCAGTATTTGGCAACGTGAAAATGTCACTCCCATTCTCGGAACCCCGCCAGCCCAAAATACCCCCACGCAAGGTGCCCCTAAAAAGGCCCCCTTCGAGCCGCTAGGGGCCCCCAAGACGTCTGGGGAATCCGTCGCGAAACTTGGCATCTCTTCTTCCGCTCTCTTGAATTCCGATTCGCCACCTTGCTGTGCTGATGCGATGCGATGCGGATCCTCCGCTGGCCGATGGAAAAGGCTGAAAGGCTGCCCCCGGGATGCATCCGATAATCGCAACCCCCAGCACGATATGCCGGAGTCGCTCGAGGCACGCGTCGAGGATTTTCTCGTAATCGACGCGAGCTTCTGACACCTGGGCACCATTTACTTAGACGACTCGACTGGTGGATGCGGATGGTGACGTCCATGATTGAAATGTCCATGGCATACAACACTGCGGAGTGACGCTGGTGATTTTGAGACTGAGGAGCAGAACCATGATAAGGCTGCCGCTGGCGATTGTTACGTTGGCATTGCTGTAGATAGCGCTGGTGTTGAGGACGACGGCGATGAAGCTGCGGATGCTGGCGCTGATGCTGATGATGCACGTGATGACGCTGCTGATGATGACGATGACGATGATGCTGCTGATGACAACGAACATGATGATTCGGATGACGATGATGATGATGGTGATGGTGATGATGATGATGATGCTGATGATGATGTTGTTGATGATGATGATGATGATGATGATGATGGATATGAGGATGATGGTGACGACGACGACGATCCACAATTTACGGGATGGGGAGGGGACGGGGTCGAGGCTTGGCACCGCCCGTGCCCCGCAGCAGCGAGGGACGCCCCGCCGTGCCCGTGTCCTACAGCGGCGGGGCCCGCTGTCCGCGCACCCACGGGGCGGGACTGCCCGGGGGGCTGTGCGGGCGGCCCCGTGCGCCCAGGACGTCCGACTCCCAGGCGTCGGCCTGGGCCTCGGCCTTCCTCCCCCCCGGGGCGCGAAATGTCGGGGGCACGCGGGGCTGGGCGCGAAGCGCCGCGCCAGCAGCGCCACCTTCGCTCGATCGGGGCCGGAAGCGGAAAGCAATTCCGCGCCGCGGCCTCGCGCAGTGCGGCCCTGGACGATCAAAAACCGTCGGAGTTCCTCGGGGATGCACCCGCGTGAGTATGCGCCACGCTGGTCCTGGGCAGGCTGTGCTGCCCGGCGGAAGGGGATGAGGACGGGGCAGCACCGCCCCCTTTCAGGGGCCCTGGGACACACCAATACATAGACACAAATAACAGGATTACCCCCCCAAGATTTTCTGGGCTTTCTGGGTTTTTGCCTTCCCCCCCACCTCCCACAGTTTCCCATTCGAGGATTCATTGTGCCTGTGTGTTTTTGTCCCTCCTGACCCTCGTGTTCCCCTAGGGCTCCCAACTTCGCGCTTCGCGCTGCGCGAAGCGCGAAGCGCGAATAACTTCGCGCTCTCGCGCCGCCCTCCCAAAGGGAGAATAGGAGGACGAGGAGGAGGGGGAGGAGGAACGAGGACCGCGAAGCGCGAATAACTTCGCGCCCTCGGGGGAGCCCTTGTTCCCTGCAGGGGACGGGGCAGGCGACACCCAAGCCCGCGCGCTGAAGGCCCCGCAGTCGGCCGCCCGTGCCCCCCCCCCCAAAGCACAAACATCCCGACGGCTTCTTAGGAGCCTCCAGGGGCCTTCCCAGAAGGGGCCCTGCCTTCTAAAAACCCAGACCTCATCGCGCAGTGAAAAAATCACGACGGGAGGTTTTTCACCATTTTCGGCCTCTGGGGGCCCTTACCAGGCCTCGGGAGTCAAAAAAACACGACTCAGGAGAAGAAGCCGGTCCCGGGGGAAGGGTCCAGACCTTTGGGGGTCGACGCTGTAAAAAAATTACAACGTCGGGGACCTGGGAAGCGCCCATGGCTTCTTCGGAGGCCTCCCCAATGCGGTCAGCGTTGCATCCGCGACGCCAGCGTGGAGACAGAGGGACGTCAGCGACCTGCAGCGAACGTGGGCACATCCATGCGCACCGGCGTGCGCGAACCAGGTGGCGCCGCATGATCTTTTCATGACGTCGACCACCACTGGTTTGGGCCCTTTCCCTGGGACCGGCTTCTCATCCCGAGTCGTTTGTTGACGGTCCCGAGGCCCGGCGAGGACCTCCAGAGGGCGAAAATAGCAAAAAACCTTCAGTCGCGATTTTTTCACGACGCGAGGGGGTCTGGGGCCGCTGGTTCCCCCCTTCTTCTGCATCCCCCTCGAGGTCGCCTCTCGCGCAGGCGCTCGAGGCACAAGAGGGGCTCCCTGCGCGGAGGGCGCCCGAGCGCCTGGCCCCGCGGCGCAGGGCTAGACATTCCAAGGCCGGCCTCGTCGAGCGATCCACCGCCGAATGAGGGCGCCGTACTCCCCAGACCTCCTCGCGTCGTAAAAAAATCACGACGGGAGGTTCTTCGCTATTTTCAGCCTCAGGGGGCCCTTCCCGGGCCTCGGGGCCGTCACAAAAAACGACTCAGGATGAATCCGGTCCCGGGGAAAGGGTCCAGACCTCTGGGGGTCGACGTTGTGAACAAAATCACAACGTCCGAGTTCTGGGGGCCGCGCTGTGCTGAGCGCGCCCGTGGGATGATCCGCCGCCGCTGAGTTCGGGCTCGTTGGAGTGGAATCGTCGGCAGGGTTGCCTTGGGCTCGCTGGCCCAATCGGCCACGACGGCGAGACCCTACTCCCCCGCCTCTACCTGGAGCGTCGTCGCCGTCTGCACGGCCCTCCGACAATCCTAAGCCCACCCAGCCCTTCTATCTCTTCCCCCCAAAAAATCCCCCTCGTCCCTTCTCCAACTATCCTCCCTCCCTCCCCTAACCTTTGCCCCCCGTCTGGGCCCCCCCTTGACGAAGCCGTCCGAAAGCCACCCAGAAGCGTTTGAAAACCTCAGGGAACACCAAAACCACCACGTCTCCTTCTCCTTCTGCTTCTCATTATCCTTTTCTTTTTTCCTTCACCCCATCAATTTCCGTTTCTTCTTACTTATCCTTCTCCTTCCGCTTCTTCTCGTTATCCTTGTCCTTCTACTTTTCTTTTTCCTTCTCCTCTCCCACGGACGACGACGACCACCACCACCACGGCGATGGAAACCGCGCCGACGGCGGCGACGACGACGACGACTCTCGCGGCGACGTCGGCGACGCCGACCAAACCGAGCGGACCGCGGACGCGAAGACGAAACCGACGACGACGACGACGACGACGACGACGGCGACGACAGCGACGACGGCGACGACCACGACCACGACCACCGACGACGACGACGACGGCGACGACGACGATGACGAACGACCACCGCGCCGGCCGCCGGCCGGCGGCGGCCGCTCCAAACCGGGCGCGGCGCCGCGCGGGGGCCCGCCGGCGACGGCGGGCAGGACTCGAAGGTGACCCACTCGCTGCGCGCGCGCGGGCGCTCGGGGGCGCCCGCGGGCAGCCGCGGCGCGCCCCTGCGGGGGGCGGCGGGGCGGCGGAGGCCCCCTCGGCGGGCGGCGGCAGGGGGGGGAGAAGGGGGGGAAGGAGGGGAAGAGGGGAGGAAGGGAAGGGGAGGGGGGGGAGGGGAGGGGGGAGGGGGCGGGGGGCGATGGCTTCTGAACAAGAGTTCCAAAGATGACCCAAGATGGCGTCTAGCACCCGCCACGCGCCAGGGGAAGAACCGCGACGGTGACCATTCGGGAAAAGACAGCCATGCGGGGGACGATTCGCAAACAAAGCCACGGCCCAAACGGAACATGGAGTCTCGAGCGGCGCACGCTCACGAAGGCCAATGCAGCGGGCAACGCCCACTGCAAGGCCCGCGAACGAACGAGGTCGCTTGCTCTTGAGAGGAGGAGGAGGAGGAGGAGGAGGAGAAGGAGGAGGAGGAGGAGGAGGAGGTGGAGGGGGAGGGGGAGGAGGAAGAGGAGGAGGAGGAGGAGGAGGAAGAGGAGGAGGAGGAGGAGGGGAGGAGGAGGAGGAGGAGGAGGAGGGGAGGGGGAGGAGGAGGAGGAAGAGGAGGAGGAGCGGGAGGAGGAGGAGGAGGAGGAGGAGGAGGAGGAGGGGGAGGAGGAGGAGGAGGAGGAGGAAGAGGAGGACAACACACACAGATTCACGTGCACAACGCCCACGCGTGCACTGCGCTGCACCGTGCGGGCGCGCCTCCCCTTAGACGCGGTATGCCGTCTGATCCTCCTCCGCGGCGTGGCGGCATCCCGAGCACTGGCGCGGGCGATTGAACAAATGGTTTCGCGCCCCGTGGGGTCTCGTTATCGGCGCTGGGGGGATCACTAATTCCGTAAGCACAAATTGACGTCACGTGCGCTCGCGCGCCGTATATGACATCCCACCCCTCCCACCCATCCCTCCCATTGCGCTGCGGATTTGGGGGGATGGGAAGGGGGGAAATGCGGGGGGAGAAAGGCGGAGCGAGGGGACACGGCCGAGGGAGGAGCGACGCGGCGAGGGAGGGGGAGAAGGAGCAAGGAGGCGGGAGGGGCGAAGGGGGAGGAAGAGAGAAGGAGAGGAAACGGACCAAATCAAACTCAAGATGTAGCAACGATGCTGCAGCACGCTCTCCCGTGCAAAATCCCTTCCGCACTCGCCCCATGCCAGTCTGATTTTCTGCTGCGGGCAGCGCCTCCCCTCCTGAAAGACACGCGCCCTTGTGGGGGCCTGCGATGCAGACGAGGCACCGTTAATAAAAGAATTCGCACGTCCTTCCGCTTATACGAAACACAGAGGAAAACAATCCACCAAAGGGCGCGCCAACGAGGGCCCTGTTTTGAAAAAGGATACGTCCTCCATCCGTGCAAGCGTTGCACGCGCCAGGCAGGCCCTTGTCATGCAAGTCGCGGGATTCTCACAGCGGGCGCACCACTCAAAAAGGGAGCCGCCTCCATCCGCGCGGCCGTTGCCCAATCTGGGACCTCAAGTCATTAACAATGGAGGACGCCTCAAGCGGGAGCTCCATTTTCACTCCCGCGTAAGTGTTGCCTGTTAGAGGCGAGCGAGCCCGACGCCAAAGGCGAGAGCACGCTTTAAAAAGGGCAGCGCCCCGCATCTGCTGCTGCGTCTTGAGAAGAGGCCGCGCGAAGCCAGAACAACCCGCTGGGCGGCGCGACAGCGGGAACGTTGCCGAAAAGGAACTTTCAAGAGCTGGGGGTACAGTCAACCCGTCTAGTAAGGATGCGCGATAAGGAGGCAAGGCCCTTGGAAGCCCATTTCGAAGTTTTCGAGCGGGGCGCGACCAACGAAAGTGGCCAAGGATGCACCGAGGAGGCAAGGATGCAAGGGTACCCTTGGGAAGGTTGCCCGTCCTTACTATGCGGGTTGACTGTATCACGTTCACGGGCGGGAAGCGAGAAGGTTTCGCGGAAGGGGGGGGCGACACTTGGGGGTCACACCCAATTTCTCGGAAACCCGCGCGGACTTCTTGGATCAGCGCCGGCCGCCCTCCCTCGCCCGCGGACCGCGCCAGGGGCGGCGCCGGAGGGGGGAGCCGGGAGCCGAGGCCGTGTCCTCAGGTCTTGGGCCCAAGCCTCTGAGCCTCAGTCCTCGCGCCCCTGCGAGTTGTGGGAAGCCCATGGATCGCCAGGAACCACATTGGGGAATCTGGCGACCTCTGGGTTTCCCACATTAGGAGGAGGAGGAGGAGGAGGAGGAGGAGGAGGAGGAGGAGGAGGAGGAGGAGGAGGAGGAGGAGGAGGAGGAGGAGCTGCCCTCGCCCCACGGGGGCCTTCCAAGGGCCCGGGCCCCACATTCGCAGACCTCCAGCGGCTCGCCGCGTGACCCCTGGGGGCTCCTCCACGCCTGCCCCCTGGGGGCTCCAGGAGAGGCGCCGTCTCGCGAGCCTTTCGGGCCCGAAGAGGGCCCCAAGACGGGCCCCAAGAGGGCCCTAACCACAGACCCCCGACGTTGAGATTTTTTCACAACGTCGACCCCCAGCGGTCTGGACCCTTTTCCCGGGGCCGGTTTTTCATCCTGGGTCGTTTTTGGACGGTCCCGAGGCCCGGGAAGGCCCCCGGAGGCCGAAAACGGCGGAAAACCGTTCGTCGCGATTTGTTCACAACGCGAGGAAGTCTGGGAAGAGGCCCCCCCCCCTCCAGGAGGGCCCCGAGCCGCCGAACGAGCGCTCCAAGACGCGCAAGGTGGCCCCAGACCACGAGGCCTCCCAAGAGGGCCCCAAGATGCCAAAATCATAGAAGTTCCGATGGTTTTTGAAGGATGTTGGCGTTGTCGCCTTTTTGGTTTTCCAACGCTCCTAGACGGCCCTGGAGGCCCCCAAGACCGACCCACGACGACCCAAGAGGCCTCGAAGAGGGCCCCAACACGGCCCTAAGCGCCCCAAAAAGGCCCACGACGGCCCAAGGGGGCCCCAAGACTGCCCCAAAAGGAGCCCAAGAGAGGGAAGTCGAAGCGAACATTCGAGCCTTCTGCTCCGAGAGGCCCCCAGGAGGCCCCACGAGGTCCCTCAGAGGCCACTAAGAGGCCCCAAGAGGCCCCCGACAGGCGCAAAACAAGCCCCAAGAGGCACCGAAACGTCGCTTGCTTAGGGTCTTGGAGCCCTCTTGGTGTTAAGACTTTGGTACGTCATGCAAAAATCGGACACACAACCTTTCGACAATCAATAAACATGGCCTCTCTAAGCCTTCGTGGGGCTCCTTTTCGAGCTCTCTTGGGTCGTCTTGGGACCCTCTTTGGCCATCCTGGGGCACTCTTGGGCCGTCTTCAAGGGCTATGGCCGTCTTGGGGCCCTCTCGGGGCCCTCCGCGACCCTCTTAAGGGACCTCCTGTGGCTCTCTTGGGGCTCTCTTGGAAATCTTTTGGGGCCCTCGGGGGCCTCTCTTGGGCCGTTTTGGGGCTCTCTTGGGCAGTTTTCGGGCCCACTTGGGCCGTCTTGGAGCCGTCTTGGGGGCCTTTTGGGTCGTTTTGGGGCGGTCTTCGAAGCCTCTTGGGCCGTCTTTGACGTTGTGAAGACCGAAGAAGCGAATATGCTAAAAATGCACGCTCTACCAAAGGCATGGGACAATTTTTGCCTTTTGGAGCTCCTCTGGGGGGCCCCTTGGAAGGTCGTGGGGACCTAGATCATCTTGGGCCTTCTAAAGGTAGGAGCGGCTTTGGGCCGTCTTCGAGCCCTCGTGGGACTCCTGGAGGCCGTCAAAGAGGTATGTCAGGGCGTCCTCCGCCGCCCCATGTGCTTGTCACAAATCCAAAATAACTTCCTCTGGGGTTTCGCGAATGCCGCCGGCCACCCGGAAGGCCCAAAAAACGAGCACAACGTCCACAACAACAAAAATCTCCGACACGGCTCAACAAGTTTGAAGGGGGCCAGGAGGCACGTCCAGAAGCTTTGCATTAGGCGAAGCGCAGCTCCAGCTCTGTTGTACCGCAGTAACAATAGTCCCAGTCGGAGGTCGTCGCGGGAGCGACGGGCCATCTCAAGCGAAGGATGTATTCGGTCTCGATGGTAAGTAGCATGCCTCGCAATGAGGCGCAGTCCTACGTTGGCGGCTGGCCGCTTGAAAACAAACAGCCGCGGACGAACGCTCGCTATCTCTCGCCCTTGACCCAGCTCACTTTAGAATCCGGGGGGAAGGGAGACGATGCGTGAGTCCGCCGCCCCTTATACAGCAAACACTATCTACAAAAAAGGCAGCAGAAGGCGGGTTCGCAAGTAAGGTGAACCCGCAAGCAAGTTGCCTTGCCAACACATGGCTGTGCAAACGATTGCTCCTCAGGCGGCCTCAGAGATGTTGTCTGGCCAGCCCGTTAAGTAGTATGACGTTTTAAATCATGCTTATAGGACTGCGTGCCTCAAATGACCTGTAAGAGCATATATGTCAATGCTCCCCTTTGTGTGACCGGCCGCGGTCATGTCGCGAGTGGCACACCACTGGATGCCATGCGCGATTCCTCGCTCCATCATCTGTCGTATCCACCTGATGTGTCCCAAAAGAGTACACTCAGTCGGCTTCTTCAGGTCTTTGCTTGACAAGGAGCCGAAGACGTATTCAGCGTCTATGGCCAAAGTGATCTTTATGCCTGGGCCACCCATCTCCAGTAAATCTTTCAACTGAGTGGGCGTCAGTGGCCCTGCGTGGAGTTCGCGCAGAGTCACGATCGTGGGATAGCAGTTCTCCAATGTGTGAGGTGCTGCTAGTGTTCCTGCTGAATAGCTTGAGCGGACCTGCAAGCGATGAGACTTGCAGTGTACATCGATCAAATGGGCGACAGGCTTTCCGGACAGCGCGTTTCCACGCGGTAGCAGGTTTAACCCGCGAGTACCGCGTGAAGCCTTTGACTTCGCCATCGGCATCTCCACTCGGGCGTCGATAGCCGGAGTCGCTGTGCAGGTCAACTTCGCCCATGGGTCATCGATATATGGACGATCTTCTGAGGGCAGGCCTGCAGCTTCCCGGTGCTCGCGTTCAGTCGTCGCACTTGTATACTGGTCGGTTCTTGGACACGTTGAAGAGAGACCACATATACCATCAACCACATGTGTGATTAATGCACAAGCCAACGCGCCTCTGAGGCTGACGAACATGTCAGCGAAGATATTGGACGCTTTGGCGTCGGCGTCTGCGCCTGTGAGTTCAGGACGTCGCATGGGGCGGAGCTGTTTGATGTATTCATCTTGGCCCAGCGTAGCATTGCCGTCCCCGTCCTTCGTGTACCTCACAGCACAAATTGTACATGCGTGTTCGTAAGGTTTACACTTACCAAAAGTGTCCTCGACGCACTTGACGCACGTGTCGACGGTGTCCTCAGTGGCGGCCATGTTGATATCATCAACATGTTTGGCTGTGAGCAGGTTACTGCTTGTCTCGAGCTCCTCGTCGTTGGACGTGGGTCTGAAACCAAATCCTCTCGTGGTCCTTCTGAGCTTCAGTGAGGAGGCTCAGGGTGCATCCTTGGTGCCAGTGCCTGGCTCGAGGCAGTGAAAGCAATGCTTCGACTCGCCGTAGCGCTCGAATCCCGGCAAGGGTCGAAGCACCGATGCTGATCCCGGCGGCGAGGTAGAGCACGCCACACTCTCCTTTTTCACAAGTTGCCTCAGCAAGTCCCTGGTAGGTTAACCAAATCAGAAAAGCCATGTTGATGTCAAGGGAAGCAAAGTCCATTGCTTGTTGCACGCTGCCGCGCTTGCGAATAATCTCTGACTTGACCGCCGCGCTGCTCCTGAGAGTGCGTTCGCATCGAAAGCCTCGAGGCCCATGGAACCTCGAAGTACCGGGCGAAATGCCTCGCCCTTCTCGCTCTTTACGAACTTCCACTTTTCTACTTGTCTACGTACCTTGAAGTCATGTAGATATATCTTGCATATTGAAACACTCGTTGTCAAACCATGTCTTGAATTTAATATGTAAGGCTTTGGACACTTCAACGGGCATCGCCTGAATGTCGGCCTTCGCGAGGAGGCGTCCTCCCTGACGACCGCAAATCGTTTTGCGGCGGCGGTAACATATACTCGCATGGTGGCCACACGGTGGACGTCTAATATCCTATGCTGTTGTTCGGATATGACCCCCTTCTTGACATTTCTGTATTAAGCTGTGCTCTGTATACTGACCATTTCCGTCCGAGTCCAGTCCGTAACAATGGTTTTCGTCCGTGAACCATAATGGGACATGATACGTCTCCTCGATGTCGGAGTCGCTTGGATGACCCCACGCAGGCAGGTCCCCCCACTGTTCTTCAGCGACCGTGACCAGCGCACTGTTGACAGGGATCATATGTGTGGGTACAGTGTAAAGGTCATCTAGTGGAGATGCCTCCAGTAGCTCCATTTCTTCATGTAGTGTACCACACTTCCATACCATAATATGTGCCTCCAGGTCCGCTTCTGATTCCTCATAGATCGTGGGGAGCCGTCCATCCTCATGTGGTGGCTCGGCTTCTGAGGCCTCTCTGGCGTTGTCGTCTTGTGTCGCCATGTCCGCCAGTTCCTCAAACTTCGTCATATCTTGGTCGCAGCCCGCTTGAGGCTTAGTGGACTTTTGGCACTGGATGATCCTCGAATGTGCTGATCCACCTATATCATGTGTAGTCAGGGCAGTGCCTGGATTCACGTCGCTGTCATAATGTGCCAATGTGCAGCTGTCAGCATAAGCCACCAGAGTAGCATAAGCCACCGGAGGTGCACTCTCGATACGGAAGCAGTTCCTGATGAGGTACTGTAGAGCTAAATGTACATCGGGAGATCGTCGGCTCGCACTTGTCGTCTGAAGCGTTCCCTTTTTGGTCGGGACATACCCAAACGTCACGGCAGGTCCCCCCGACAGGTAGACTGGCAACCAATGTCAACACTGTCCGCGGCGCAGCGCTGTCAGAGCCAATCTCTCGGGCTATCAAAACTTCGGTGCATGGCGAATGTCGTGCGTCGCCGCATTGGACTTGTATATCGCGGTTTCCCACTCGAATAATGACTTGACCCCTGTCGGGGTCGTTCCGTGCGACTGGGAAAGGGCCATTCCAGCCTCCCCAGTCGCCCTTCGTAGTTCTGGGACGATGATAGTCGACCAAATCTCCTTCATCGTAGTAATGCTGACCGGTAATGGTTGTCTTAGTACGTAATGCACGATTGGTCTTGGCTTCTGCAGTAGCTTGTGTGATGGCTTCATTGCAAATCCCGCGTATTACCTTTTCTCGAGAATGAGAACGATCAGATGTCTCCGACGGCTGCTCGTGGTCCAGAAAAGGCAAGCCAGGAAGCATTGCTGGTTGCCGTCCTAACAGAGCGTTGCATCGGCGGCAAACAGGGCTTCGTGCAACAGTCGTGTGAATACAAGAAGTATGTCTAACCTTTGGAGTTCCGTTTCCATGACGTGAAGTAAATGGCGTAATATGCACTTCTGGTTTCAATTGTCGTAGCGCGTTGTCCACGCGCGCGCATCCTCAGCTCAGCGCCCTCTGCTCTGAGGGCCGCCTGTGCAGTGTCCTTGAGGGCGCCCTCCCCATCGGAGTAGAGCACCTTAGCAGGTCCGAACTGCATCCATCACAGATGATACGCATCTAAGATACTGGTCACTGTTGTATCTGGTATTTTCATTCCAGTACCATATCGAATGCAGCGATCAATGCTGTGAAATATAGGATGTTCCTGTTTGTAGAACATCCGGTCGCATTCGGCTTCTTCGTTGACCTTGCCAGGTAGTGCAGTCGATGGCATAACAGCATGCCCTGGTTTCTCCCAAGCCCTGCGCTCCCGACATGTGTCACAGACGCCGTTGATCAGGGCAAACCTGGCGCTCTCCAGACCAGCTCTGGTTGTTGAGATGAGTCTCATCTTAGGCTCTTTAGCATGGAACCATCGCAAGTGCAGTTTCCGCAGCTCGCGTGGGTCAAGGATTCGTAAGTTCTGTAAGCTGATTTGCACGTCGAACCTAACCAGCCTGGGAGTCGTGGGCGCGCAGCAGGGTTACCCGCAGGTGGCGGCGGCGGTGGATCTCCTCCCTGCTGTCGGCCACGTCTGGCTCTGATCTGCGGCAATCGTCTGCGATCGTCCGAGCTACCGGCTCCGCTCGAGGCAGGTTGCCCCGCAGCAGGTTCAACGGCATGCCTGCCTACTGTAATGTTGTGGCTGCTGGCGCTAGCTGCGGGGCCAGCCCTGGAGCCATGTCATGGTGCTCGTATCCGCGCAAGTGGCGGTGCGGCCTGGGCCTCGGGTGGTGGCGCTGCCGGTTCACGCTTGCATATGCCAGGTGCCCGTAGGTGATCAGGCTTGTTCAGGCCGGAATTCTTCTTGAAGCTAGGACATTCCCAATAGTAATCCTCCTTGTCGCACCACCTACAATGCTTAGGGTCTCTGTCATATGAAAGGGAATGCATGTTCAGATTGTCCGCGCGCGCAAGACATCCCAATCCTCCCGAGGGCGGTCGCGTGATCGAACCGTCGGGTTGTCGAGGGATAGTTGGGTCATCCAAGTCAAATCCTCGCGCGTTGGCAACAAGGAACGGAGGAATAATTGACCGTGGGAAGGATCACGGTTTCCTAGGAAAGGATCGTGCGCGATCTGGACTGCATCGACAACAGGAGACTGCATATTCGAAGTATACTGTGAAGCCAAGGATAATTCTTTGTTGCGCACCTAGACATGTTGATGATGACCAGCACACCGCTTCCGTTCAAAAGCTGCAAGTAAGAGACGGTGAGATTAGCCATTCTCTCAGTAGGTTTCCGTATCAATACCCCATGGGAGTCACGCGGACCAGTAGTACATTGATCCATATTTACCTTGCGAGTGCCCTTGCACGTGGCCAATGTTGTCCATGGTGGTACTTGGTACACCCAAGTACCCACCGGTTGTTCTCGTGAATAAAACCGTCGAAGGTCATTTTTACGCATGCCCCCCCCAAATAAAACACGTGGCACGTGGAAGGTCTTCTTTATGGTGTTCATGCCACGTGTCAGTTGACTTGGGAATTGAAGTAAGAAGGTAGTCCCGTCGTTCTACAATTGGGTTGTAATAAAACAACATTGACGAACACACACACGTCTAAATAATGCATCACTGCATGCTGGGCGTTCTTTTTTAGGTCAACATATGAAAGTTTGCCTAGATTTCCTCCTGGGGATAAACCTCGGCTGAAAGCTAAATGTGATATTCCCCTTGACAATTATATTCGGGCCTGTAGTGGGGTCTCGGGTTGATGGATTTTGATGGGTGGAGCCGTTGTCGATCTTTGGTGGCTGCAGAATTCGCGGTTTCCGCATCGAAAATATTTGATGGACGGCCGTTTCTTGATTTTCAGAAAGAAAATTATTGATCAACCAACGTTTTCTTGTCGGGGCGCAAACAACCAAAATGAAATTTGTTGATGGCATCGACCCGAGAGATGTCATTTCGCGAGTTTCAATTGTCCCCCCCTTGTTTCGTTGCTCGTGCGCAATATGCACTGCCGACAATCCATAGCATCCGTCGGCGATGCACCCGAGGGCCCAAGTGGATACCCTGCGCAGCTGTCGCGGTGTCGGGGCGCCGTCGCGCCATGGCGTCGCGGCGTCGCGCCGCCGCGGCGGCGTGGGGGGGGGGGCGAATGCGGGGGGCCAACGCCTTGCATGGATGTCGCGGTGTCACGATGTCGCGGTGTCGCTGCGCTACGGCGCCCCACGGGGGCGAAGGCGGATTGGGCGACAGCCCTACGTTGGGGGGCCTTCGGCGGAGGAAGCGATGGCCTCATGTGGCCAAGGCCAAGACGGGCCCTAGCAACCTAGAGCACCCTGAGCCCAGAGGGAACCCCATGGGACTCTGGGGAACCCAAGGCCCTGGAACCTCGCGGCCCCCGAAACACCGCCCATTTCGGCGCGCCCGTCACGCGGATCGCGGGGTCTGGCGGGAGGAAGAGCCGAAAGCGTCGGACATGGGCTGGAGCCTGCAGGAGACTGAGTTTCGGAGGCAGGCCTGGTCGGGCGAGGCCGATCCCACCCGACCGCCTTGCCAGGCCGCTTGGCTCAGCATGGCGGCCAGGCGGGCCCCCCTCCTACCCGCCTCCTTCCACCCGAGTCTGCGGGGCGTGGGTCGCTCACTTTTTGCGGTTGCATCCAAGGGGGCCGCGTGGATGCCACCGCTGGCAAGCCTCGTTCGGAGCCTCATCGAGGCCTTAGGACTTCTGAGAGCCCCGCGGGGGCCCAGCTCGAGTAAGTTGGGGCCCACAGGCGCACGTCTGGGGGCATATAGGCGCCTTAGCCGGGCCGTTGGTAGGGGGCGCTGCGGGGTGACCCCAAGGAATGCCCGCGGGTGCCCCCACGGACCACACCAGTTGCAACTAGTCAGTTGGAGGCCCCTTCGAAGGCTACCGCGGGCAGCCATTCGGAACACTTTTCGGTGAACCCTCGGGCCCCAGACGCGGCCCCAACTAGAACCCGAAAGGGCCAGATAAGCCACAGCAAGGCAAGGTGTGGACCCAAAAAACCGCCGAATGAATGCACCACATAGCCAGATTGTAATGAACCCATGGTGCGATGTCCAAGTAGGGATGGTGCACTGTTTGGGGCACTCCTGGAGCCCGACTGGGGCATCTCTGGGCCTCGCTGGGGCCCTCGGCGGAGGGGGCGAAAGCCCTGCGTGACCAACGGCGCGGAAAGCCTTGGGCCCAGAGCACCCTGCTGAGCCCAAAGGGGTGCCCCGAGGCTCTGGGGGACCATTGGGCCTTGAAGCCCTGGGGCCCCTGAGACACCACCAAACTCGGCACGCCCCTCGCGCGGATCGCGGGGCAGGTGGGCGCGGGCCGACGGCCTCCAATATATGGTGTCTGGGGGGGGGCGGAGGGAGCGGGGAGAGAAGGCAGCAGCACGGGGAGGGAGAGGGAAGAGGAAGGAGAGGGGAGGGAGGTGAAGGTGAAGCTGGAGGGGGTGAAGGGACCGAGGAGGAGGACGACGACGAGGGAACATTGGACGACAATGAGGGCATGATGAGATAGGTTGCCCACCTCCGCCCTGAGAGAAACAGCGCTCGCACCTCGTCCGCGCTCCGCGGAGCGCCTCCCGAGAAGCGTGCCGCCGCCACTCGTGCAGTGCAGTTGGTGATACCCCATCGTGTCGTCGTCGTCGTCGTCGTCGTCGTCGCCCTCTTTCTCCACCTCTACTTCCTCATAAATCCTATCATCACCACATGCAGCACTTTGCTGCTTGAAAGGGGCGGCGGCGCGCGAGGCCACCTGACCACGGTGCCTCCTAGCTACCCTGGGGCCGACAGCCCCGAAAGTGTCCGAGCCGATCTCGAAACCGCCAGCGTCGCAAACCTCCACATCTACAACGCGTCGCTGAAGGCCTGCGTGAGCATCTCCTCCAGCTTGGCCGCGATCACTGGGTGGATGTCCTTCTCCTTGAAGTACTTCGCGTCGTGCAGCTCATCCCTGAACGCCAGCAAGCTCTCCTTGTGGTCCTTCGCGTGGACTCCGCCCTTGGCGAGCTGAGCGAAGCGCGCCTCGAACAGCGTGGCCTCCGCGCGGCCCACGGCCTTGAGCGCCGACGCCTCGAGGCCACCGAACTCGCTCATCTTGCCGTGCTCGTCGGCCGTCTTCTTGAGCTCGCCAAGCTGCTTGAGCATGTCGCCCTTCAGCGCGCGCGCCTTGGTTGCCAAGCCCTTCTGCTTGAAGAGCGTGGCCTTGATCTGGGTCAGGACCTCCTCCCAGTTCTGCAAGCTGGAGGCGCCGTCCGTCCAGCTCTTGCCGCCGCCGTTCATGATGCCGCCGCTCAAGGCATCCATCTCCTTCACAGCGTACTCCGTGGCGTCCGCCACCAGGTCCCAGTACACCGTCGAGAACTCCTTGAGCAAGTCGCGGCCTGTCTTGATTGCCACTTTGGCGAGGACCTCGAAAGCCTTGAAGTCGGCCAGTATCGTCACCTCGAGCGTCTTCTTGCCGTCGGCCCCGTCCGAGCCATCCGCACCCTGTGTGGTCGAGCCCCCCCCCCCTCCCTGCGGCTGCTCGGGATCTTGGGGCGGCTCGGCGGCGGTCTCGACGAACTTGGCGAGATGCGAGCGGAGCACGCGCCAAGCCTTCAAGGTAAGACAGCCATCGTGACATCAAACCGCCCACCATCCCACCATATGTCCCCATCAATCTTCAAGGACCCCTCGGGTCCTCCACCCCTCACTCCAGTATCCCGCGCTCCCCTCGTCCACCCGCACCCCCACCCCCCCAGCCCCCCAGACCCCAAGGGCATACGATGTCGTGATGGCTGTCTCTCCCGCGGACCTCCTGCGCGTCATCAGCAAGATCCACGTGCAAGTCGGCGAACGGCTTGCGGGCGGTGACAGCTCCGATGGACAGCATCAACTGGATCAGCATCATCTTGGCGACCACCAGCCTGTGGATCTCTCGCGCGTCAGCGTCGAACTCCCCGATGCGATTGACCGCGCCAGCTGCCACTGCCAGCATCTTCTTCATCATCTCGGCGGTCTCGGCCCAGGTATCAGTTGTCTCATCTTCTGCGGTGAAGTCGAGGCCCATCTGCACAACGTGATTGAAGCAAGTCCGAGCACATCCGATGAGCTTGGCGACGACCTCGCCCGAGCCGAAGTGCGCGCCTTGAGATTCCGTCAAAGCGACGGCAACCTTCTGCACTGTCTCATCGCGCTTGGGATCGTAGGCGTCGCAAGCCTCCACAAGTTTGTCGCTCTTGCCTTTGATGTACACCTTCTCCTGGAACATCTCCAGGTCGGCATAGATCTTGTTGAATGCTTGGACCGTGTCCTCAGAGATGGCACGCAGCTTCGGGGTGAGGCTCAGGAGATCGAGGAACTCCAAGTTAAACTTTGTCACTGCCTCGATATCTGGCACCGCCTGGTGTCCGATGTCCGACGCGAGCACAGACTTCTTGATAAAGTCCTCCAGCTTGTCGCGGAAATGGTTCATGATGTTTCTCGCAGCACCCAGGCGCAACAACGGGCCCCACTCCTTCAGGTTCGCGATGATCAAAGAAATGTCCTGAACGGTCAGAGTCTTGATAGCGTCCCCGGGCACCCGTTCCACGGAGGAGGCCTTCTCGCCGTGCATCACGTCGGTGCGGTAGGAACGGTTGCACTCCTCAAGGCACGCTTTCCACTCCGAGCCGAAGGTCGTCACGACCACGCGCCACTCAGGCCCAGCTTCTTCACGAAGGAACTTGCGAACTTCAGACCTGATATCGCACTCCAGCAGCGCTGTGGGCGAGGGGTCTATGAGGATGCGGAGGGGCTCGGCGAACACGTAGATCTCCTTCGCAAGGTCTTTGCACACGCCAGCCTCCTCGCGAACCGCCTCGGACTTGACGCGAGGAAGGATTTGATCGATCAGGTCCATCATCCACGAGTTGTGGATATTATCCTGCTTGGTGTACGGCAAAACCAAATTGTTGATGAAGAACGTCCTGCCCGTCTCGACGAGTTCTGCGTCAGGCACCCCAGCAGCCGAGAACCGAGGATGAAGCATCGAAAACTCGCCCTTCAGGGGCCCCAGCGCCGACGCCAACAACATCGGAGAGGGGGGTTGATCAGGGGATCAAGGGGAAGCGAAGGGGAGAGGAGGGGGGGAGGGGGGGGAGAGGGAGCGAGGAGGTGAAGGACGTTGGGGAATTCAGTTGTTGGCGTTAACGTTGAGGCCCCTCCCACCGCGCACTGCTCCCAGGGAATGCAGATCTCGACCTTGCCTCCAACGTCGAACATCTCCTTGGCCGCAACCGCGCAGAGCTGCAGCTTGAAAGGGACCGCGTCCGAGAGGTCCACGTGCTTGATGTTCCCGAGCAGCCGCAGGCGGGTATCCTGCCCCATTTGTTCGATGGCCTTCCCACCCAGAGTCGCGCACCAGTCGATGTCGCTGAGGTAGTTGTCCTTCTCGCCGCCCAAGACGTCGCTATCAGGCTTCCAGCGCCGAAGCGCGTAGATCTTATCACCGATGCCATGGTCCTTACCCTTCGTGGGGATGCGCCCCAAGGAGATCGAATCCTTGAGCTCCTTCAGCCTCGCCTTCTCCGAAGCGTCGTTTGCCACGCCAGGCTTCTTGGCGGACGGCGGCGCCCCTGTCATCATCGAGGAGGCCCCGCGGCTGTGGTCGCTGGCACCTGACGGCAGCGGCCCCGCGTCGTCGCCCATGGAGCCACGGGCAGCGCCAGCTGGAACCGAATCAGGCACTGGGATGGCATTGTCGAACGCGGACCTGGGCGGCCTGGCGTCGTCGGTGTTTGGCCCAAGCGACGCTGGACCCTGCGACGCGCCGACGTCGCCTGGAGGGAGCGCGGCCGCGCCGCCGCCGTCGTCGACGCTGCCGTCGGCGATGGCCAGCTTCCCCGTCGGAGCTGCTGGAGGAGTCGGATCGGCAATCAGCCCGAGGCCCCGCGCCGCGCCCAAGGCTCTGGCCTTGAGCTCGGCCACCGTCGGAATCCCAACATTCCCCCTCAAGGTAATTGGCATCTGCTCGCGCATGAGCTTGTTGGCGGCCTCCTCCAATGACGAAGCCGCGCCCTCACGGCAGCAATCGTCGGCCGACAGAGCCTTCTCGCTGCGGGTGTTCAGGGTGGTGGTGAACCTGCGCACCTTGAGATAAGGCGACGTCGGATCCAAGGCTAGCGTCCCCGTGGCCGCATCACCCTTGTGCTCGTTCTGTACTTCTGTGGCACGTTCCCCTGCCTGCTGCGGCGTTAAGCTCTGCGCCCCTGCAGGGGCGATGTCGGTCTGGTACTGGGCGTCTGTGATGAGGACGCAGTCCGAGTACACCGTGATGCCAGTCTGCGTGCCCATCGTGACGTCCTGCGGCAACGTGGCCGAGAAGCGCTTTCCGTCGGCGGCCTGGCAGCACGCCTCGAAGGAGTCGGCCAACTCGCTGTCATTCTCGCAAGCCCCGCAAAGAGTAGGCCAAGTGTAATCCATCCAAAACTTCCCCTTCACAAAGCCACGGACGTGGAATGAGCAGCCGAAGGGGAACTTCTTGATCTCCTCACCTGGGAACTTGACGTCGGGGAACGGATGCTCGGCGTCCTCCTTGAAGCCACAGCGTCCGCAGGAACCCTTGGGGCCAGTGAGGTCGACGCTCTTGGTCCTGATCATCAACGGCCCTATGACCTGGGACTCCTTCGACGTCTCGGCGGCGGCCTTCATCTTGGACTTCTTAGTACCACGGCCCCCCGCGCCACCACCGCGGCCCACAGTGCCGCCGCCGCGACCCGCAAGCTGGCTGGCGCCGCTGGGTTCGGGCTTCGCCCGCTTGCCCATCCCTCCGGCTCTGACTCGCGGCCCCGGCTCTGAAATCACAAACCCCGAACTGATCGGAGCCAAACATCGATGCAAAGACAAAGAATATCATGTTGGAATTCGTAGGTAATTGCAGACAACGATACCATGGCACTGCAATGGGCCCTCGGCCAAACAAGAAACCGCATTCCACCGCGCCGACACTATGCGGCACCCAAGCGGATCCGACACGGCACCGCACGGTCACTGACGGAGATGACGCGCACCGCACAGCACCGCACACCATCGCGAGGCAGCGGGCGGCACCACTTTCGAGACCGCGTTGGCCCATGGGCGAACCCCCCTACCTTATGGGCCCACGGAGGCCCTATGGGGGGGGCATCACAAGACCCCATGGAAGGACCCTATCGGAAAACCTGCATAATTACGGGCGGGTCCTACCTACCTTAGGGATGATCCTGGAATCTACTTGTTCGGGGGGTCCTATCTACATCTGGGATGCTCCCATCTACGGTCGGCTGGGTCTTATCGACTTGTTGAGGGGATCCGTTCTGCCTGTTGGGAGAGTCCTACCTACTTTTGGGATGGTCCTACCTACTTCCTTGGGGAGGTCCTATCTACTTGTTGGAGGGACCTATCTACTTGTTGGGAGGGTCCGATCTACTTGTTGGGAGGGTCCGATCTACTTTTGGCGGGGTCCGAACGGCTTCTGGTCATATATACGTGTGTGAGGAACAAATCTGATTTGAGGATGATCTTATCTACTTGTTAGGATTGACCTCTCTACTTGTTGGGAGGGACGTATCTACTTGTGGGGGAACCATATCTGCTTGTCGGGAGGGTCCTATATGCTTGTGGGCGAGCCCTATACTTCTTGGGAGGTTCCTAATTATATTTGGGAAGGACCCATCTACTTTTGGTTTCTGAGAAGGTCCTAACTACTTTCTGGAGGAACCCACATCCTTTCCAGGAGCCTATCTACTTGTAGGGAGGCCCCGACCTACTTTTGGGCGGGACAGATCTGCTTGTTGGGAGTTTCCACCTCTGGGAGGGTCGGACCAACACTTTCGGGAGGGACGCTTTAATGTGTTTAGAGTTCCCCATCTAAGTTGGAGGAGACCTGCTTACTTTTGGGGCGGACCTGTCGAATTGTTGGGCAATTCCTAATATCCACCTCTCGGAGTGGCCAATTCACTTTCGGGAGGGACCGAATTAATTTTGTAATGGACATATGGACCTACTTCTCTGGGGAAGGAGATCTCCACTTGTAGAATATTTTTTCTGTTTGGGAGGGGCCTATCTACTTTTTGGAATGGCCTCCATACTTGCTGGGAGGGCCCTATCTCATTTTAGGAAGGGCAGGTTCATTTGGGATGGGCCGATCTACTCTTGTGACATGCCCGTCCCATTTGGAGACGGACCTATCTACTTGTTCGCAGGGTCCTACCGCCCTGCGCAAGGATCACATCTAATCTGGGGGGGGGGGGAGGCGATCTCCCGCGCGGAAACAAAGGGTACATCTACGTTTGGGAGGGCCCTGCCTACCTCTGGGAAAACATGTATACTTGCTGGGATGGCCATATCTACTTCTGCGATGGACCGATCGACCTTCGGACGGACTTACCTGCATTCGGGAGGCGCCATTCTACTTTTGGGAGGGCCCAATGTACTTGTTGGTTTTGTTGTTGTTGTTGTGGTGGGTCTGTTATAATTTTGGGATTGCCCTATCTACATATGGGAGGGTCCTGTATACTTGCTGAGAGTTCCAATGTCCGCATGATGGGGGGTTGTCTACTTTGGGGAGCGCCCTGCCTACTTCAGGGACCTATCTACGTTTGCCAAGTGCCCACCTCCTGTTCGGAAGGTACCTATCTACTTCTCGGAAGGACATGCATTCTTCTGGGAATGGCCGACCTACTTGCTGCGATTGCTCCATTTACTTTTGTGAGCCGCCTATCTGTGATGGGGCCGATCTACTTGTTGGGAGTGCCCCATCTACCTGTGGTAGGGACCTGTCTGCGTTTGCCCTGGGAAGGGCTGGGCTATTCACTGCTGGGGGGGGGCCCGATCTACTTCGGGATGGGAATTGCTTATTTATTTCTGGGAGGGGCCTATATGATTTTGAAAAATACCTGATGCTCCAGGAGGCCGCGGGCGTCGAACCCGAGCGTCCGCCAACCGCGTCGGCCTCTTGCGAGGTTCGATGCTCGGGGCGCGCTGCGCAGACATTGCTGCGGCGGGCATGGGGCGCCCCCAGCCGCGCGCCGCCGCGCGCTAGCCGATGCTCGCGGCGCCGACTGCATGACCCGAGCCCGCGCAGCGGATGCCCCTCGGGGTGGACCCCGCCAGACTTGCCCCCGCCAGGATTCTTCCAGTGGGGGGGGGGGGGCGCCGCAATTTCACCCATGCGGGGGCCGATCCCATGCCCAAGCCCCGCCTCGCACATACCTCGACACTGGTCAGCCACCACCTGGCCATGCCGAGCCGACCGACATCTACCCCTCCCACGCAGCCTTCTTCCAACAGAATGGCCGCGGCAACAGCCGCTTCCGCTGGCGCACCCTACCAGGAGAGTCCCACCTGATAAACCGATTCTCAGGCACGTCGCGTCGAACACGCCACAGCGGCGGCGGCTCTGCGGCGAGATACATCGCGCGCAGCGCGCGGCTCATGCGCCCGCGCCGTGCACGCGAGATCGCAGTTCCAGCGCTCGCGCGCGCGACTGAGGGCTGGTTACATCCACGAACTTCTGCAGCCCGACCGTCGGCCGCGGGCGCGACGTCGCAGGGCCAGCATCGCGGCGCCCGCGGGCGCCGCGAGCAGCCCCGCCCCGCGCTGGTCCATGCAGACCGCCCAGCGACGACAGCCCCGAACGCGCTTGCCCGCACGGGGCCGCCCCGATCGGCGGCGCGCTGGGAAGCCCGTCGGGCCAACGCAGCGCGCCTGCGCGGCCCGCTGCCATGGCCCAGGAGGCCCGCATCGAGCGGCGCTGGCGCGCGCACCGTTGCCCCCCCGCGACGCGGGTGCCGAGGGTCTCCCGCAGCAGCGCGGCGCGTGGGGGGGCGGGAGCGCCCCGACGCCAAGGCGGCTGGGCAGGCGGGTTCGCATGGCGCGCGCGCGAACGCGCAGGAAAGGGACGGCCGCCCGCTGTATATTCCCACGTGCGTAGCCGCATGGGGCCAACGCGGCGCGGTCCTTGGCACAGCGCCGACGGGGCCGCAGCCGAATGAGCGGCCAGGCGAGGGGGGGGGGGGGTAGATTGCGAAAATTCAGGCATCGGGGGGTGCTCGAGGGGGGGGGGGGGGGTAGATTGCGAAAATCCGAGCATCGATCTGCGCCGTGCAATGTAAAACCGCCATAAGGTTTTGGTCGCCCGAAGCATTTTCGATGCCAGAACGCATGGCTCCTTGATGGCCGCTCGATGGATTTATGATGACGTTTTGATGGCCTTATGATGACGTTTTGGTCGCGTGCTCCGAATGACGATGGGTTTATGATGACGTTTTGATGGGTTTATGATCGATGTTGGTGGTGTTTTGATGGTTTGGCGGTGCCTGCGCTGCAATTTCGATATCTGCACATGGCATAGTACGTTTTCGCAGCACGCTGCCCTTGCCCCCGCTGAGCAGGCGGCTCGAAATACCTGTCAGCATTGGCAAGCCAGTACGCCTCTGCCCTTCACGGCACGGCATTACGCTCCCGTTTGATGGCTTTATGATGACGTTTTGATGACGTTATGATGACGTTTTGATCAACCACCCTTAAACTCGTTCGTTTTGTGATGACGTTTTGATGGATGTACGATGGCCTTCCGATGGGTTTCCGATGGTCCGCGGTTGGGTTTTGATGGAATGGGCCAGCGCACGAAACGTCGGCGTTCCGCTTTCGATGGGCTGGCGCGCCACGCGGAGCCGCGGCGCGCCGCGCGTAGTCGACGTGGCGACCTGCATGCGTCTGCCAGGGCGGGCCACGGCAGCGCGTACACAGCGGTGTCGGCCCCGCCCGCGCGCCCCGAGCGCTTGGGGCGGCGGCGCATCCAGCTGAATGTAGCGGTTACTCGGCCCGCAAACGCAGCCGCACGCCAGCGCGCCCATGGCGTTAGCCGCGCCGCCCGACACCAGCGCCTGAGGCGCGCGGGGCGGCGCGCGCGCGCGGGCGCGCGTCAGCGGCCGAGCGGGGTAGCACGCGCGCCGCGAACGCTGTTGAAGTAATAACGCACACATGCTCGAATGAGCGAAACGGGCGCGGGCGCGCCCGCGCCCAGGGCCCAGGGCCCAAGCCCTGAGCTTCGAGCAGCGCGCGCTGGGCGAGAGACTGAGGGCGCCCAGGGCCCAAGTTAAACCCAAACCCACCGTCCGAGAGTCGCAAATGTTGCCGCGAACCCCGCGCCCCAAGCCCTGCGCCATGAGCATGTGGCGGCCACCTCTGAGCCGCAACCCATTTCAGCCATGGGCCTGGCGCTTTGAGCCCGAAGCCCGAAGCCATAGGACTGGCGCCCAGCGCCAGAAAACTGGCGGCGCAATCCCTGAGCCACAGACCTATGCCCGAATTGTCGGGCCCTCGTCGAAGAGCTCTGGGCCCAAGGCCCGCCTCATGCCCCGAGCCTGGAACCGAGCGCCCAGAGCACCCGAGCCCTCTGCATCCAATCCGCGCCTTCAACATGTAGCTGCAAGCTTGAAGCAGGGGCCCGCGCGCCCGCAGCCGCGCGCGCTGAGCTCTGCGCGTTCGGCCTCATAACAAACGCTGCGCCCGAGAACGCGGTCGCGAGATCATTAGACGCGGCGCGCGAGCCAATGCATCTCGGTTGCAAACCATGCACCGTCGCCCATGGGCGTTGCGCCATCGGCCCGCGGCCTCGAGCGAAGCCCTCGGCCACGGGCCCCCCAGTCTCAGTCGGGGCCCGCATGCACTGCGCATTAAGCGCCGATCATTGGCCCCTCGGCGATACGCAACAAGAGATGAAACTGATACCCAGAGCCGTACTTGTCCCAGGGGCAAATGGATAATGGTCTGCGCCGCCGCGCTCAGCGCATTGCGCACGCGGGCCTGGGCTTCCCAGGAAGCACGCACCGCGCAACCCTCATGGCCAGTGCAGCCCGCGCGCAAAGCACGAGGCAACCTTTGGCACTGGCATCGCGATGAAAGCCAGAACAAGAAGCGATACATGAGGCACCGCGCACATAAGCGCGGTGCCGCGGCGTCGCTTTGACTCGGCGTAGCAGCGATGCAAACGCGAAGTTGTGGGGGGAGACGAGCCCCCTGCGCGGCCGCCATAGTGCGATCGGATGGGGCGGGAATGTCGCGCGGCTGCCGCGGCGTCGCGATATTGCCGCGCCTTGGCACGGCGATGCCGCGGCGTCGTGGCGGCATCGGGGCAGGGCGGAGAGGCGAACGCCCTGCATATGTTGTCGTGCCGCAGTGCCGCGGTGTCGCGGTGCCGCAGTGTCTCGCGGGGGCGAAGGCGGGGCGGGCAGGGCAAGCGCCATGAGTCGGGCACTCAGTGGAAGGGGGGGGACGACACCCAGGACAGCCCGATCCAGGACACCCTGACCCAGGACACCCTGGCCCCACAGTGACACCCTCGGGCTCTGGAAAGCCCTCCTGGGCCATGGTTCCCTGGAGCCCTTGGTGCACCGCCCATCTAGGCACGTCCGTCGCGCGGATCGCTGGGTCTGGCGGACGAGCGCCGAAGGCCTTGTATATCTGGCGGGCCGAAGGCCGAACGCTTCAGATTCGAAGGACAGCTTGGTCGGGGCGAGGCCGATCCCGCCCGACCGCCTTGCCAGGCCGCTTGGCGGCACAGCACAGCGGTCAGGCGGGTTCTCCTCCTACCCGCCTCCTTCTCCACGAATCCGCGGGGCGTCGGTCCCTCGCGCGCTCTCCTGTTATCTCCACCTCGCTCTGTGTGTGATCAAGCCCGAAGGATGGCGGTCCCTTTCCAAGACAGAGCTCCCCCTGCGACCCAGAGCCCCAGACTGGCCCGCAGCACGGCACAACACGAGCGGCACGGCACAGACCCCCACACCCCAGACGGCACCGCGGCACGGCACAGCACGCTCGCGCACTTATCATTGCGTTACGTTTAGCTCGTCTTTTACCATGACAAACGATTCCATAAGTTACGCTAACTCCCCTTGTTCTACTTGTTGCGTTGCATCTGCTGTGCAATTGCTGGTAGCAACGGCATGCACGACGCGCAAGGGAGCTAAGGCCGAACTGATATCCAAGGCCTCGGCGGCGTCGCTTCGGGGTCCTTTTGGGGCCGGTTTGGGGTCCCTGCTCGCCCCGCTCCGGCTGCCCCCCCCTCTTCCGTTTTCTCCCCCCCTCCACGCCCTTCCCGCTATTGCAACGCGCTGAGTCCAGCGAGCTCGTAGGCCGCCGCGGGCCCTGACCCAAGACACCCCGAGCCCAAAGGGGAACCCTCGGGCCAAGAGGCCCCGAACCCTGGAACCCTGGAGCCCCAGAGACGCCGACCATTTCAGCACGCCCCGCACGCGGGGCACGGGCACGCGCGCGTCGTGTCCAGATGGTGCACTTAGGCAGCGAAGCTGCAGTAGGGTTATTCATAATTAGCGGAGGGGCATGGGCAGCAGCAGGCACGGGGGAGAAGCAACAGAGAGGGGGAAGATACGTGGAAACATCAGGAGGATATAAGAAAGGGCAGCCGCAGTAGCAGCGGCAAGCACGAGCTGGAAGCAAGCTAGGCTTCGTCGGAAGTCTGACGCCTAAATCTTTCAAACATGCCCACGTGCTTGCACGCTGACCTTATGAATTGAATGCGATTGCATTGCGATTGCATTGCGCTGCGCTTGATGTTATTGCCGTACATTCGTGTATCTTGATACCCAGTCGAACGTGAGATGCATGCACCATTTCAAATGTCTATTTTGTCCTGGCTGTGTTAGGCTTGCTCAGGCTATGCTGGGACATGTGACTGGCAAAAGAAGAAGTGACGCGAAATCAGAATCGTAGCAACAACACGTGCATTGACCTCGCATTGTTTTCACAAACCGTCTAGGGGGCGTGGTCTGGCTCGTGATCCTCGCCGTCCCTCCTGTGGCGCTCCACGGCCAGGAGCGCCTGCGCGGCTGCGTTCCCAGCAGCAGCTGCCTCACGGAGGCGACGCCGACCCTCGCGCCGCGCATCGAGGCTGGGGTTGAAAATGTGCACGTGGTCGCACTGGCTGGGGCACGGCCCGCCCATCAGCCACCAAGCCATCAAGAAACCCAACGGCCTGCCCTGGCCAGCACGGTTCGCCACAGCGCTCGCCCTTGCGGTTCTATTGACGCAGCAAGTGCAATCTATGTTGTGCTCAGGACGCCTGCAATCGGCATGAAAACGGCACGTGCGGGGGTAGTAGCGAATGGTGCCGAACTCCATCCCGAAGACTGCAGCTGTGGGTGCTGGCGGAAGCCCTCCGCCTCCGCCTAAAGGCTCACCTCCACCTGCGTCAACTGCTGCGGCAGCGGCCTGAAACAAATCATCAGCGTCGGCTGGAGGCGGAGGCACGTCACCTCCAAGCTCGGCGAACTCAGGTCCTGGCTCTGGGTCAGGGTGCCCACCGCCGCTGCCCGACGGCCCAGGATCGCCGCCGCCACCCTCGTCGCCTGAGAAGAACAAATCTTCGAGACCTGTCTCTGGCTCAGGCTCATTCCCGCGCTCCTCTGGGTCAGAAGGGGGCCTCTCGGAATCCCCGCCGCTGTCGTCGTCGTCGGGGAGGTCGTCGATCGGCACTGGTTTGGGCGGGCCGCCCTCGAGCATGGCTGGCCCGTGCTTCGGCTTCGACCCAGAGCCCGACGGCCCCTCCCCAGGCCGCTTCCTCTTCCGAGGCTTCGGTGGTGGAGGTCGGACAGTCCACAGGTCGCGATCCACGATCAGGATCTCCAAAACTCGCTGCACCCAAGGACGGCATTGCGCTACTCTTCGGCTGTCCGCGTAGAACTCGTACCACTTGACCTGGAAGGGCCGCATGTCCCACGACTCGCCGAAGCAAGCGTCAGCAAACTGTTTCAACGTGAGCCTATCTAGAACTTGGTGCACCCCAGCGCCGAGACGGACAGGCCTCAGACCAATGCAGTCCAGACGATCTCCCTCAGGTTCACGCTCCATGCGAATGAACGTCGGCCTCCATGGCTTGCCGTAGTGGAGCGCAATGTCAAAGTACAACGTCCTCTCGATTGCTGGTGCAATCGCAAGCGAGCCGCCCGCGACCTCTCCATCGGAACTGCCATTCGGGGGAGCTGGGGTGGACATGCTAATCACGTACCTGTTCGCAATCATCTTGGCCTTGAAGAGCTTCTCGCCGACGGCGTGCTCGGCCACGCGCCACACGATCATCAGCCTGGCCTTGAAAACATTCACGATCGACGCGGGCCCTTGGCAGATGCACCCTTCGGATTCCCAACACAGGCGCCGAGGCCGCGCTGGCGCCGTGAGCGGCTTGATGTCCTGCTTGCGGGTGTGGAGGTGCAGCGCTGTCCATTTCTCAGCCTCTGTCTTCACGCTGCCGATGTCCAACGACCGAATGACCTCGGACGCGAGCGACTCTGGCTTCCGAACATAAATAGCAGTCGGCATCATGGCGCGCTGGACGGCGAAGTCGGCGGAGCGCTCGTTGGCGGGCACATCGCTACCAATGAAGAAGCAGTCCTTGGCATATCTGTCAGCATCTGCATCGGACCTCGCACGGAGGTCGGCCTCGTCGGAGATGTCCTGGCGAGCTGAAACTCTGTTGCGTCTCTTGTAGTCTTGGGCTGCCACCGCTGCGCGTCGGAAGATCTGACTGGACCCCGTCGTCGAGACGACGTCGTGCACGGCCTGGCTCAGCCCATCACCGTTTGCGGCATCGTTGAAGGCACGTACTTCCACGCTGGCACCCGCCAGTGGCGTCGTCGTGCTCTGCCGTGCCTTATGGCCGAAACCGTGCCTGCCACTCTTGTACTCCTGTAGCGCGACGGCTGCCATGTCCTCGAATGGCTGCCGTTCCTCAGGGGTGAGGGCGCGGTACTTGGCTGACAATTCGGCGCCTAGGGCGGCGTCGACGAAACGGTTCTCCGCCTCCACGTGCACGAACGCTCTCCACGCCCATGGCCTCATCGAGTAGTGCACGCCGCTGCGCCCAAGGCGCTTGGCATCCACCTTGCGCGCCTCGGCGCTGACCGCTGGGGCCGCTCGGAAGACTGACCTCTGAACCTTCATCTGCTGTCTGCACAAAGCAAAGCCGCCCATAGAGGGTAGATCGATACCCCGAGAATACTTCCCAGTTTCACTCTGCCTCAAGTTCTCGCTGTGCGTGCGCTCTATCATGGCCGTGCTCGTCTTGAGTAGAGGTAGAATTCATGATAGCTCGGCCCTCGCAACCTGACCATTCAAACCGCCACGCGCCTTATAGTGGGAAACGAATCCAGCCGTGTACTCATCGAACACGCACGTAGGAGATCCCTCCAAGTAGTCCAGCGTGGTCGGGTCCCTAAGCAAGTTGAACGTCCTGTGCGGCTGCCTCCTGTGCCGAACCTCCACGAGCTCGTAAGAAGCAGCTGCCAATCTGGAAAGAACCAAGCACACGTCGAGCTGGGAGTCTTCCTGGACCCTCGTCAACAATGGCCAGCCGGAGCGGAAAATTTCGCGCGACATCACACTTGCAAACTTATGGGCCTCCTCATCGTCGGACGCTGCCCATATCGGGTAATCTCTGGAGCCGTAGTCGACGAGACATTTCTGCTGTTTGAGTTCCCATTCAGCGCCAGATCTCGAGAGCTCGTCCAGGATGAGATAGTGGCAGTGGCAGTGGGACCTGAGGCGCAGCAGCATGGGGGGAGGTCGCAGCAGCAAGGCGAGGATGAAGAGGGGGAGAGGGAGGAGGAAGAGGAGGAGGAGCGAAAGTGGGAAGACCAGGGGCAGGTAATAAGAAGGGAGCGGGAAAGGAGGAGGAGAGAAGGCAAGGTATAGTACGAGGGGTCGGGGAGGCGGCAGGAGGGCGACGGATCACTGGGGAAGGGAGAAATGACCTGGACCATAAGTATAGGTCGTCTTTGAAACGGCCGCTCATCAACCATTGCAAAGACTGACTCTCGCGGGACTTGTTCTCCTCGCGCCGCGCGCTCACGTCCTTGTGATCATCCTGGCGGGGGTCGTCGGGCATGTCCTGCGGGCGGTGCATATCGTCGTCGCCGCCAGCGAGTAGAGATGACCTGAAATGTTCGCAATACGCTATCGGCAAGATATTGCGGCAAAAGGATGCAAGAGCAATCCCACACACGGAGTGATGCGCCCCAGTCCAATTGTTTCTATCCAGCACATTGGCCACATACGACGTAAGGGCCTTCACGCCAACGGTCTCCATGATAAGCATAGTCTGTTCCCGAGATGCGCAACAGCCGCAACAGTAATGCTCTACTCGGTCCGACCTCCTCCAATCTCCATTGAACAGGCGAGTGACGATGTTCTTCCTGAAGACATCCGAGGCGCACTCGGTCGGCATGAAAGAATTGATCGCAATACGTCGGTAATCCTCAGCCTCGGCATCCACGTTTGCCGCATTGATGACGACCAACCGCTCTCTAATGATATCTCGCATCGCAGCGCGCAGGGAGGCGTGGTGACCGCGCATGCTCAGCTGAAACCTGATGATATTCGTGTCATCGGGCGCTGCACGTCCGATCCAAGAGTGGCTACTTTGGATTTTTTGTGTGCGTCACAATACAAGTGCAACGATGCTCGGTCGGGGTGCTTCTGTCGAACCTCATTCTCGAACCTCGTGTTGGCCCCGGCCTCGTCACTTATGATAAGGTCCACTGTGCGAAAAAACTTCGAATCCAATTGTGGGTCCAACTCCATCTCCAGATGGGCCATGTACCGATCAAGATATTATGCTTTAGTGCCGTCCCCGCTCTGCAACAATGAGGGCTCGTTGATGGCAAAGTTCATGATACGAGTCCGGCCGCCCTTCTCCTGCTGCAGGCAGAACGACCTCATGGCCGCCACCACGTTCACCTCGTACTTGGCTTCGTTGTCCTCTAATATGCAAGCGCCTCCAGTCCCAGCCGAGCTCGGCGACGCAACCCGAATAGAATGTTTGGTGCCATCGCATGCTCTCATGCGAAGCTGGACCAGAGGAATGATTCGAGCATCTGGCTGACCATCAGACGAGTGACGAACGCTGGTGCAGTGCAACATCCACGATGATAACAATTTCACGGTGTTTCTCAACGCCTGGTAGTATGCGTGGCTCACTGCACACAAGGATTGATGCCAGTTCGGTTCAGCAATGCCACAAAACTCACTCATTTTCTTGGCGCTGCACAGGGTGAACCTATCGCGTTGGCTCCCAGTGCCACCGACAATTATGCTGCTAAGACATGGGACTCCAGATGACACTGCATCCTCTGGCAAAGGCTCCAAACGATCACAGATCGCCCTGACCTCTCGCGATATCAACCGAACCCCATGTTTCACCACTGGTGCTGGATAATACAAGCTCGCACTGCTGATCCGAAAAACCTCAGGGGCAGCCATCGGTTGAACGGGGGCTGGAACGGCAACGAGATGACCTGCAGCTGCTGCTGGTGGTGGTATTTGAAAATCTTCGTCCGAATCTGCAGCTGCTGGCCCTGATATTTGAAAATCTTCATCTGAATCCGATGCGACTGCTGGGACTGGTATCTGAAAATCCTCTTCCGACTCCGATGCAGCATCCAACATCAATCGCGTGCAGCAGAAAAGCGTGCAGCAGAACAGCTTCATTATGCGGAGGTCGGGTGACGAAACTCCTTCAATTGCCAAAACGGCTGAAGCAAACTCCAAATCATGAGAACGAGGAACGTGTCATGGTGCACTGATTGGAATCATGAATGGTGTATTCTCGGCCACTGCTCTGGTCAAGGCGTTCAATCCAAAACTGACAACGCCGCCTCCACTCAAATATTGAAGGACCCAGTGGTGCCCCAAGCCGGACACAGATTGCCAATGGCGGCTCCAAGATGGCCAAGCACGCTTCCTAACCAGCCTATGGGCCCCAAAACAGCCGACATGGCTTCAAGAAAGCCTGTAATGGCCCCAAGACAGCCTATGATGGCCCCAAGACACCATATGACGGCCCCAAGACTGCCTATGACGGCCCCAAGACAACCTATGTTGGCCCCAAGACAGCCTATGATGGCCCCAAGACAGCCTATGATGGCCCCAAGACAGCCAATGATGGCCCCAAGACAGCCTATGATGGCCCCAAGACAGCCTGTGATGGCCCCAAGACAGCCTATGATGGCCCCAAGACAGCCTATATGGCCCCAAGACAGCCAATGATGGCCCCGAAAAAGCCGTTATGGCCCCAAGACAGCCTATGCTTGCCCCAAGACAGCCTGTTATGGCCCCAAGACAGCCTATGTTGGCCCCAAGACAGCCTGTTATGGCCCCAAGACAGCCTATGACGGCCCCAAGACAGCCTGTTATGGCCCCAAGACAGCCTATGATGGCCCCGAGACAGCCTGTTATGGCCCCAAGACAGCCTATGATGGCCCCAAGACAGCCTATGTTGGCCCCAAGACAGCCTATGATGGCCCAGAGACTGCCGTTATGGTCCCAAGACAGCCTATGATGGCCCCGAGACAGCCGATATGGCCCCAAGACTGCCTATGGAGAGACGAACCGTGGAACATATCCACGAAGAGGAAGATGAAACGGTGGAAGAGGAGGAGGAGATGCATCGTGGAAGAGGAGGAGGAGATAGGAGAAACTAATGGTGGAAGAGGAGAAGGAGATGAATGATTGATATGATGAAGAGGAATATGAACAAAAACGAACAAGGTCGATCGACGACTGATATGATGAGGAGGAGGATGCAAGATGACTTATGATAACATGGGAGGCGAGTTCTCTGCATTTGACACGACAGCGTCGTTCATGAATTGCGCGAAGCAGCGCACGGGCAAAACAAATGCTGCACAACGCAAGGGGACGACCATAACGACGAGAGGCCTTGGAATCGGATGCCGCCGCGAACGCTGAAACTATGCGCGAACCGCAAGCGGCGCGAAGCAACCTACTGCGCGTCACCAAACGCATCAACGACGACTGGTCATCGTCGAAAACCAATCAATGAAATGCACCTTTTGCGCCGCGAACAAAACCCCATCAAGGTGTTGGGGGGGGGGGCGCAGCGCCCATCAAACCCCCATCAGCATTCTCTCAGCGCCTGGGGCAGGGCATCAAACAGCAGGTTTCGTTTCCATGGCCGACACCCATCAAAATCTATCAACCCGAGACCCCCCTCAGAGGCTCGAATATAACTGTCAATATTCCCCCGCTTCCTCCACGCAATTCCAACGCATCTACCTTATTGTGTCGTCCGCATCAAAGTCGGGACTATGGAGAGCACCTCGGCATGTGCATCCGCAGGTAACGCCGCATGCAACGCGATGGAGGTTTCTTCTTCCCCACCACTGTCGGTGTCGGAGTGAAGGGGAACGTCGGTGTAGTAAGCAACACGTCCGAGACCTTTTAGGTCGTCACCGCAGTCATCATTGCCGTCTTCGAATACTTTTGGTATCTTGCGTGGCTTGATGCCCGCTTCTTTGTCGGCTTCTTGCTTTTCCTCTTTTTTTTTGATCCGGGCACGTGTCGGCAATGCTGTCTGTTGTTCTGCGTCGGGCGAACAGAATGGGGGCACGCGACCGCGCCCAATCGACGGGGGGGGGGGGAGACGATCGTCATCGACGAACGCAACCCGCCCTGGGAGTGGTCGCTGGTCCTCTTATCCGAGAAAGACTGGTGCAGGAGGCTCCCAGCACAGTCGGGTACGATTATTTGCCACACCATCCGGTAACGGCGCATTGTATTTGCACACGATAGGTTTGTCCTGAAACTCGATATCTAGTGCAACAGTATTTGTCGCCAAGAGTCATCGTCACCCCTCTCACGACATGGCCCCATTCAAGGCCATTCTTGGGAGGCCGAACGTAAGTTCGAGCTCCTTTACCCACCCTTGCGTGTATACTGAGGTTCACAGTACTGGCATGATTTCTCTTTGATTTATGCAGAGTTATTTGGTCAATTAGCGTTGCAATCATGAGCGCCGTGGCCATGCCAGTCCAGCTCATGCTCAGCAAGTCGTGCGGTTTCCCCTGCAGTTTGGGATGTGCATTTCCACAAGTTAATTGGATGCGCGTGTAGGTGGTCGCGAGCTGCAGGTAGGATCCACTAGGCATTTTACTTGAGCGGTCAAACTTCAGACCGAAGAGGCAACATCGCATACGCATGACCTGCAAGCCTAAATCTTCAATGGTATCTCGCATGGGACCTTGCTTCCAGAAGTAACCTGGAGGTCCCACAAGAACTATCGACATACGTGAAGCCCGAGCTTCAATCATCAAATTTTGGATACGTTGATAACGTGGCCCCGCCCGCTTCCCAGGCAACCGAGCATGCCAGTCAGCGGGCGTTGCCACCCGCAGTAGTTGGTGCTCCCCCGAGAGTAATCCACCCAACTACTGTGCACCTGTAGAGGTCATGACCTCTGCATGAGCAATACGGTCACACATGTATCCACGAGCTCGGAGTTCAGCGCAAGCTGTTCATGTCTTCGATAACGAGTGCACGAGAATGATAATATGTGATGAGCACTCATGTGCTGCGGCGGCCACGCAGCTGGGTCCACCGCTGTCTCTGGCGGCCTCGCAGCTGGGCTCGCCAGTGCCCCTGGCGCGCACAGCCAGCGCCTCGGAGAAGTATGCAGGTTTCCCTGCACCTGACGACAGAACCTCAGTGTTCGGCCTGTCTGGGCGAGCGCGAACGGCCGTGGCACGCGCCTGCCCCCGTCGCTCATATTCAAGCGATGGGGGCGTCCAAATGTTCGCGCCGTGCGCCGCTGAAACCACTGCTCGAAGTGAAGATATCAAACTTCTCAGCGACGTCATATGCTCCTGCAGGTGCCCCTGCATTCAGTCCAGCAAGTGTCCCTGCCGCGGAGTCGGGCGGCATCGACTTGCTGCCCTCCCCGTATATGGCCTGATACACCTTCGCCTGTAAATTGCGCAGGGCGAAGTCCCGATCGGCCGGTGTTGGAACATTCCCATAGGTCGTGTTCCTGCGACGCCAAGCCCCAAGGGTGTTGTTCACCCAAGACTGGATCGCGAAAGCAAATGTCTCCCATTGATGGAGAAGCAACATCCCTTGGTGTCCTGAGACATCATGTACGCATGGGCATCGTGGATGGCGGGTGTCCCCGCGCTGCTCGATGCAGGTTGCCCTGCTGTTGGCTCTGCATCAGCTGCCTCCTTGGTGAACATGCGTCTTCGCAGTGAGGATTGGCTGTAATAGTGAATGCCATTGAGCCTTTATCCTCCGTTGCGGCCCGTACTCGTCGACCTTGATCGCCAGGCACCCTGCTGGCGTTTTCATCAAATCAAATACTCTGGCGCCTTTTCCGAGGAGGAGCTCATGCATCTCAGAGCCTGGAATGATCATCTTTTCGTGTCCCTGCTCAGGATCAGGAGAAACCCCATGTTGGACATACTCCTTAGACACAGGATGGCAGGGATATTCTCGCCGGAGCCTTCAGCCACGTTGGCCGAATAGGTGACCAGCCTGGCCATAGCGGGCTCCCCCGCGCGATCTCCTTTTTCCTTGCATGCGAGTTTGCAACGCAATGACTTACCTGTCACAGATGGCGGCGCCATACCCCACACCAGACAAGTACAGCCTCTTCGTCCAGTTCAGCTTCTTGATGTCGTGTCCATGGGGAGGTGACACGCGTTCGAATGTCTGTGCAGTCTTCAGACCAATGATGTTGGTGTTGCTACCGATGTCCAGTAGGATATTCACCATACGATCTACCATGGTCCCACTGTTCGCTGCCAGGGCCAGCTCGTGGCGCTATCTTAATATCCCTGGCACTTCGGACAGCGTTGGGCCATGCATGCCTGTACGGCGTCTCTGTTCCAGCACCCACTCGTTCCTTGCCAAGGACATGAAGATGTTCATGTACCCTCGCGCCTCTTCTGCCTCTTCGTCTGCGATGGGATTTTTCTCGAAGGTCCAGGCCGATGGGTAGTCGTCGTACATATGAGGATTCCGTGACGAGAGCAGCATGTTATCACAAGTGTCTCCGCCAACACGCATAGCTATCTGCCCATCTGTGTTACCCGTCAGCACCGCGTGCAGCACATCGCGCTCTGATATGACGCTGGTGCCGCTGCGGGCGCTCACTGGGCTTTCAGCCCTACGCTGGTTTCGCAGCGGGCGCCCATCGGGCATGTAGCCATGTGGTACTTGGAGCCAATGCGAGCTCCTTTCAGTGGCCACTTCTATGCGCCTCAGCCACTGGTCATTGGCAGGTAACCCCGCTGGTGTTGCCGCAGCAGATGCCCCTGCATTGTTTGCTGTTTCGGCTACCAGGGGCACGGGCACATCTGTGGCAGGCGCGGTAGGTGCTGCTGCGTGCACCCCGCTCGATGATGACGCAGGTGCAGGTGCAGTTGCGGCAGCTGCATTGCTTGTCATCATCGCCGTGATGCGGTCGAGCTCATCACGAAGGTCTCTGAGCTCGTTGACCCCGCGGAGCATCTCTTCATGACGATATGTTGCGCCCTGATCTCCAACAAGGGCGTGGCGAAACTCAGCTGCGATGACCACGCCCTGGCAAATAGCACAGGTTGCCTCACTCGCGGCACCTTCCAACGCGCCTGCCAGCTGTCGATCCACATGTGCATGGGCAACTCGACTCCAGCATTGCGCGTGGAATGTGGCCGCATTGAAGCCTCCACACCTTGTCGTGGCGTACGAGGTTACCATGGCAAATGGCACACTTGTTGAAATCACAGTCACTGATGATCAGTGGTGTTGTCGATGGCCTGATGCGCGTCTGTCGCTCCAGCGTGGACTCACCAATCTCGCATTGGATCGGTGGGGCCGCTGGCTGCTGCACGGCTGCAAGCGATGCCAGACTGAAAGCAGGTATCCCCGCAGAAACAGGAGTAGCGGGTTGCCCCGCACGGCCCATCATACGACGTGCCTGCCGCTCCTGATTGCGACGTTGGCGAGCCACTTGCACGGTGAGGTTGGCCTGCTGCGCCTCGTGGATGGCCAGAATCTCGGGACGCAGCTTTCCCATGGACGGTGGCACCACTAACCCAGGGCCATGGTGCATTGCATCGGGATCCATGGGGGCAGCCACGCGTCAGCTGGGACTGGTAAGAGTCGTCAGCTGTTGCCCGAACATACGGGTTATCCAACTGAGAACCCACGCGTGGATTGCCCGTCTCCTCGGTGCATCCATCGGTGGTTCAGCTGGTCGTTCAGCACCCGTTGGATCATGCGTCGGGTGGCTGTAGAATGATGGAACATACCCGTATCGATTGGGATGATCCGGTGATTGGTTTGGATCCGGAATATACTCCCATGGGGGTGTCCAGCCAGCGTTCGGGAGGTCAACGCCATCCCGACGCATGCTCTGCATGGCCTCGCGCATCTGCCCGTGCATCCACTGCTGCTGACCTGTCATGCTCTCAGCCCTCTGGGCTGCTTCATGGTCAGAAACACCAGGTTGCCCCGCAATTGGATGTGGAGATGCAAATGGCGATGTCGCTTGCAAGGCCTGGTAGAGCTGAGGGTCCATTCTAATGCTCTGGAGCCTGGCCTGCAGGCTGTTGGCGCTCCCGGCGCTCTGTGGAGTCCCAGATGGAGTCGCGGCCCTGCTCATGGGTGCGAACGACGCAGGTTGCCCAGCAGGTACTGGCAAAGGCTGCGCCTGGGTACGCCACGAGTCGTCTGCATACAACCTGTCGTTGGGCGTGATCCCATTGGATTTCATACCAGACAAGTACGCACGCTGGGCCTGGATCCATGATCCATCTGACCCCCCTGGAGGTGCCCCCGCTTGGCATCCCTCTTGCATCATAAAGATGGCAGTAAAGTCGCCCCCTTGCATGGGCGTCGGCTCGGGGACGTTCAGGTTAGAGGGAGTCTGAGGTATCATCCAATTCCTCAGCGTTTATGCGTCATACGCAATGTGGTATGCAGACTGTGGAATAAAAATGTTAGCACGCAGGTTGCCCCGCTCGTTGCCCTCGATATATAGAGGATTGATCCACACCTGTCCAACCCGATCATGTCTACATTGAGTCCTGTTGGGCAGGATGCCTATGAGCTAGACAATGTGGCTTGACGGGAGCCTGCCGTCATAATAATATCGTTGGCGGAACGCCATACTGCGATATTGTCACGAAGTGGATTTTTGAGGCTTACCATAACCAGTACTTCGGAATCTATGCGCAGGCCTGACTGGATTCTGTTATCTCCAAGTAAATATGGGCATCCATGAATAATTTGTCTGCCCCTTCCATTGCCGGTATCATTGGTGCGGCGTGACAGCCCGACATGGGGCATGTTCGGATGATTGACCCATCGTGCACCATGGATAGAATAGCAGGGCGCCCCTGGCGATGTCAAACCAGTTACCCTTTTGCACAGGGACTCGGGGCACCCTATGCCAGGGCTGCTTTGCCAATTGCTCGGGCGCAAAAAGTACGCCAGATGAGACCCCCCAGTGAATGAGCTTCTTTGCCTGGAGCCTGTTCTTCTGAATGCCTGAGTGGTCAAGCATTCCGCAGAGGTCCAACACCGCCAGTGCCTGATAGGCCCAGTGGCGGTTGCGAAGGCACCTCCTGGCAGTTCCCAGGTGGCGTCTATGCCAGCCCCCATAACCTTCGGGCGGCCAGTTGTTGAGTAAGTCCTTGAGCTCTACCCGGCCGTCGTACTCGCCGTAGGAAGCGACCGATGTGACGAACCCATCAGAAAGCTGGTCGAGATGGAATGGCTTGTGTCGAGTGGCGGTGGCGAGACATCCCGAACACTCACGCTTGTCCAGGTCGTCCAGCACCGCTGTGCTGATGCTCGCCTCTTTGAGGATCCCCCATCAGGCACTTCTTCTCGGACTCAGAACTGAGGGCAGGTTCCCCCCGCAAAACGCTGCGGGCAGTCTGACGCGAGCGAGCCGCGTCGTCAGCATGTAAAGCAGTGCGCTTGGCATTGCACTGTGCCGCGACGCAACGGTCAGACCCGTCGTCAGTAAAGGGCCTGTACACTGGGTTGATCTTCATCTGGTTGGCAGTGCCCAGATTCCCCCAATATCGCCTGCATTCCTCAGGCGCTTCGAGAGTAACGGCGGGCTGCCCCGCAGGAGCAGCGGCTGGTTCGCCATGCATCCTCACTGGCTCAGACACTGCAGGCGCTGCTGGCACTGCTGATGAGCCGGCGCCCCCAGATGCCCCGCCCTTCTCGCGGATGTCGAAGTGCTGGCGTTGACTGATCTTGGGTGCCGCTCCTGATGCAATAGTTTCCAACGCCCTGAACTTAGCACCGCCCTTTGATGAAGAGGCTTCTTTGGATGGTCCTTCCAGTGATGGCGCCCAGCCTGCCCCGTGAGTCCCGCCAGGCGCCGGGCCGCGCCGGCATGGGGGATCCTCTGGCGTAGGCGCGCCGTCGCCATGAAACGCTGCTGCTGCAGCGGCCACTGCTGACCCTCTGGAGCGATGTCTCTCAGCGGGCTTCCCCGCAGAACGCTGAGACTCATTGCTGCCAGGATCGGCGCCATCTGGACTGGCCCTCTTCTTCTGCCCAGGCGGTGGCGCAGGCTGGTCAGGTTCAAGCGACCTGCGCGAGCTTGAAGAGTACGAAGATGGGGATGGAGCTACCTCCCCCCCTGGCTTCAATTTGGGAGGAGGTTCTTCTGGCTGTTCCGCCGCGGGCCCCCCCGCTGGAGGTTGTCGGGTCTCATCCCCAGCGCCGGGGACAGTGGGCTGAACGAGCTTTCTGAAAGCCACGTTCGCGATCTCGACCTTATCTTTGCAACCCGAATAATATTTATCAGCTCCAACCCTTCTGCCAACAGGGGTTTTTATCCAACCTACCCCTTTGCAATGGTAGGCGATGTTCCTGCCTGGGGAGAGATCCATATCTTCTGTTATCCTGTCACGACATCGATTTTTGTGCCACCGTCGCGGGCGCGGTCCGGAGCAGTGCGAGTCAGGCCCGGAAGGAGCGGCTTCGGTGGGGCCCGCTGCTTCGGCAAGGACCAGGTTGCCAGCCCCGTCATCGCCTTCTGGCCGGTCAGCACCTTCTGGTTTGGAAGCAGCGGGTTGCCCCGCATGACGCTCTCGCTTATAAACCTCGAAGTAGCGATTTTGAGCAAGGTGCTCCCATATTCGTTCGATCCGACTGAGATCTTTCTCGGCAATCGGCTGGTAGCCAGCTTCAGTCAAACATTCTGCAGGTGGGTTATTGGTCGGATCCACACTGCGACCCAGACCATCACCATAGGGCCAAACCCATGGGGTTCTTCCGAAGTTCGGGCTCCTGGATGGACGCCTCATCGGACACCGAGGTCTGCGGTTGGCAAAATATTCGCAAATACAGACAACACCCCGGTATTCCTTCAAGGCATTGATGACGACCCTCTTGAGGTCCCGCCTTGAAGGTTCTCCGGCGTCTTGGCGCCCTTGCCTCTGTTCGCGCGGGCGATCTTGCCTTCGTCATTCCGCTCGACACTTTGAAGCGAATGCCAGCGACATGCTCGGTCCAGCCATGCTCGAGCCAAGATTGCATCGCAGTGGGTGGCGTGTGCTGGCGAGCTAGTCCATGGCCATCATAGCTGACAAGGCCCTGTACGCCTCCTGCGTTGGACGCGGCTGGACGGTTCCCCCTCTGAGGCGGGCCCTCCCGCGAGCGCCCCCTCCTCGGCGGGGTCCTTGGGGCCCTCGCATCAGGAGGGCGAGGGCGCAGGGCGCCGCTGGAGCGCTCGCGCGAGTGCCCGCGCGAGTGGCTGCGGACGCGACCGCGACGCTGAATGCGCCAGTCCTCAGCTTTCCACTCGTCTTCGTCATCATCTGAGCGATTCGCGCGTCTCCAGACCCGGCGGCTAGCTGATCGCCCATGGCGGCTCGCAGACCGCCCATGAGCCGCGAACGCGAAATCACGATCTTCATTATGTCCAAGGTCGCACTGGATGCGCTCTGAAAAGGTCGCCAGCATCTCGCGGGGTTCCCCACAAAGGATCATAATCGCATGGTTCCATGTCTGTCGGATTGCCAACGACCTGAGGATAAAGCATCACTTACATGTCCTCTTCTGTCGCTGGAAGTGTTGCTTCAGAATCCGCAAGTGCTCCCGCCATATCATGATCTACGTCGGCGGGTACATGGGAATCCTCAACAAATTCGATATGTGCAAGTTGCCCCGCGATGGGCATGCCTAGCCAGTCTGACAGGTTGATCTCGTCGTGGCCAATATATATATATACTCGAAGAGCTAGCTCGTCGGCGCATCTCTCGAGGACCTGCTGGCACTTAGATACCTGGCAGCCATGAAGTTAACAGCTGGAGTAGGATTGTGGGCAGGGTCGGCCAATGGCGTTTCCCAGTCGACATACTGCGTGGCCGAATCGGTTTGAGCCAAATTCATTGACGGACCTCTGCCTCCCCCATCGCCCCAGGGGCATTCGCGGCGAACATGTTGCGTGCTACGGCAGATGTCACAGTCCATTGTTGTGCTGTTAGCATCTTCCGGGTTGCCCCGACGTCCCAACCTTTTTCCCGAGGTGCGCCTGCGGCCCCTGCCTGCACCCAGGAATAGTTATTCCTACTGTGGTCCAGTAAGAGATGGGAACGCTAACATGCCCCTGCCATGCAATCGCCGTCGCTTGCCCTTGCCGTTGCCTCGACCCTTACCCTTCCCCCAGGTGCCCGTCGGATGGTACGTCGTACCTTGCGAATTGGCTTCTTCATAAACCGTCTCCATCTGTGTTTATGTTTCTGCTAACATAGAAACAATCATTGAGCCTGTTGTTCTTCCGTAAACTACGTAGGCATGTCGGAATAGTCTTGGGCAGTCGTTTCGTCGTCTGATCACACGTCGGTGTCGGTTCCGGAGTCGAAGTCAGAATCAACGGGTCGCCCCGCTGAGCCTGCATGGGCGGTGGTTTGCGCGGGGGTCGCCGCTGCCGACGGCCCCTGATATCGGGTCCGGGAGTCTTGCGACCCCGTAGCCGGGCCACCATATTGGGCTAATAGTGTGGCGGTCTCCGTTGGTTGCGGATCGCCATTCCAGACGTTTGCAGCCGATTGTCCTGCATTGGCTTCAGCATGAAAGGTTTCGGCGCGGTGACCGCGGCTTGAAATACCACCAATATTGCCAGGGGTTCGCTCAGCAATGTGAGCATATGACCACATGCGTGCAAGTAGAGAATCAAATTGTCGTCGATTCCTCGGCATTTGGTGGTTGCGTGGTTGTAGAAATTGCTGTGCACGCGACGTCCCCACTCCTATGGCTCTGAACAAAATAACTGTTAGGATTAATTGGGGATGTTAAAGACTGCCGTTTCAGCCTCGTAGCGGGCTATCCCGGAGCGCGCCAATGTCTGGTCGATCCGTTCTCCCGCGTGGACTCGAAAGTCGATGAGAGCCGTTCCCAATTGAAGTTGGCGTTCCTCCTCGAAGTTCTCAAACTTCGTGCTGAAGGAGAACATGATGCAAATGGCACCATCGGTATGACGGCCATCGATGTTAACGCCAAAGTTGATAACTGCTGGGGGGGGCTCTCATGGCAATGGTCCGTGCGAGGCCTCCCGCACCACGCTGCAGCGCTGCAGCCTGTTAGGGGGGCGCAATAGCGCCTGTGGTCACGTTGATCCAGGCATGTACCTCTCGAACAAATTCACGGAGATGTACTTGACCGGCCAGGTCCCAGCTGGGGCCGGTTGTCCTTGCGTCGTCTTCGCCACTCATGTGTCCCACAGCACATCCGATAGCAATCCGCATAAGACCAAATATAGTAATACCATCCAATGGCTCCGTAGGTCGTGGTCGGATGTTGGTGGCTGAGGTTTGCGGTGTTTTGTTGTAAGCCTGCGTGGGGGTGGAGGCGGCGCAATAGCATATCGCATGCTACCATGCATGGCATCTTCGGAAAAGTTTCCAAGTGGAGTCGGTGGGTGGACCTCAGGAGTGTAGTAGCGCAGGGATGTAGAACTCGAGTAAGAGGCCTCCGCGAGAGCAGAGGTAGCACTGCAAGTGTCCTTGCGGTTGTGCGTAGTGATGTACATTCCTCCGCGCAAACCCACTGCACCCTGATGTTCCACCATGTCAGTAGCCATAGAGCAAGAGCTGACCACCATAGGCCAGCTCCGCTACCAAGTTTGAAGGGGGCCGGGAGGCCCGTCCAGAAGCTTCGCCTTGGGCGAAGCGCAGCTCCAGCTCTGTGTCGTAGTAACGATAGTCCCAGTCGGAGGAGGTCGTCGCGGGAGCGACGGGCCATCTCAAGCGAAGGATGTTGTCTGGTAGTGCTCCATTCCCAACATTTTGAGCAAGAGAATCTGTCTCGAGGAACGCGGCACGGCAGGCGAAGCTCGGCCGGCAGCGAAAAGCAGCCGGAGGCGTGGCCACATGGCGGTCTGTGCTAAGCAGGACGGCCACCACAATAGTTAATGCTTCGAAGCTGAAAAGGACAATGAGAAGCGCACTCGGATGGCGGAGGGCAGGCCACGGGTGCACTTGAGAAAGATCAAAAGCCATGGAGCGACCCAGACAATCACGTGCAAGCACTCCTATGTCTGGTAATGCTCCATTCCCAACATTTTGAGCAAGAGAATCTGTCTCGAGGAACGCGGCACGGCAGGCGAAGCTCTGCCGGCAGCGAAAAGCAGCCAGAGGCGTGGCCACATGGCGGTCTGTGCTAAGCAGGACGGCCACCACAATACCCCAAATCACTTCCCGAAACAAGAAGGTGTTCTCTGATAACTAGCAGCAATGAGAGCGGCGGCGAGATCGCGGAACAAGCCTGTAGGGTGAGGTTCGGCCACCTTTGTCCACGGGATGCCTCTGCTGGGGTGTGGGCCGCTCAATTCGATGTGTGGGCGGCCGCTATAAAAACAACATCCTTTTCCACAGCAGAGGCGGTTGCGCAGAGGTTCTAGACACGCATCATCTACGTTTCCAAACAGAAAATGGGTCCTCTTGCGCCACCGCGTTCCGTAGATGCAGAAATCCAGTGAGACCTAAGCGGCAGCCCGTAGAGCTCGTCGCCGCAATGCAGGCATCTTCCACATCATGCTGCTATAAGGGTTTTCCAAAAACCAAGGTATCTGATAGAGGTCTAGCGCACGAATGATACGGGGGGTTGCCCTGAGCAGCTTGTTGCCGCGCTGTAGTGCGGCGTGATCATTGACACTGAATTCTGATCTGTCTGTAACTCCCCAGGGCTGTGACGAGGTTCTGATGAAACGAGCTCGCATTCTTGCTATCGAGAAACTGGTGCACTCTGTCGCGATTGCTGCGCCAAGGATCAGACCACTCTTGGCATCCTCTTCCAGGCGGCGAAGCACGGCGTGATCGGTGAGATCTAGGCTCTGGCTGTAACGAAGATCCCAGAGTCGCGCAGGGTAACCACGGCGCGCAATTGCCTTCCCGACGCCGCCCTCGCCACAGAACAGGTCGGCAAAATACTGGCGTTGATTCACGGCGCCACAAAAGGCAGGGCGGCCGCGTGGTCGAAGAAGAGAGCCTCGAGTCACTTGTCCGCCTTTCGGGGGGCAGCCACCTCCCAAGGCAGCAGGCGGGGGGCAGAGAGGTTCAGCCTGGCGGCGTTCTGGTATCTCTTGAGCGAGCTCCTGCGTTCCCGGCCACCTCGCTTTTTCAGCTCCATGTGATCGCCGCGGCGGTTCTGTAGGTCCAGCATCTTGTGGGTGGCCGCCCTTGACAGCGGGAACAGCAGCGCCCCCCAATCGTTCGAGCTTCCTTTTGCTGGCTGGATGAGATCCTGGCGCTGGATTGCGAGCGGCTCGCCTGGGCGGTGGTGCGTCACGATCATCCACAGGATGTGCGCGCCCATGAGCCAGCACCCTCGGCAGCAGAGGTCCCAGACGACAGCTGACCACACCATGCGGGCGACCGGTTTCCTTGAGCGCCGCCCGCATCTCCGGCGCCACCCCTTCAGGCATCGCCAGGCCCAGAGGAAGCGCGATCTCCCCAGCTTGCCATACTCGGGCTGGAAGTGCAGCAAGGCCGACAGCAACACGTCGCCCTTGTTCGAGTGATGGCCCGGCTCGTATAGTCGGGGATGGACAGACCCCCCTTTAGCAAAACGTGGTTTAGTGAAAACGACCTGAGGCCCAAACCTGGCGGGCGCAAGCCTGGAAAATAACAGCCGCGGCGCCCTCTCGAGAACCGAAAACGGACAATTCACGAATCGACGTGTCACTGTTGGGGGTTCTGTCCACCTCCGATATAGCCCGTTCATGTAGTGCACGAGCACATCGTCCACCTCGCTGTCCACGACGAGCTGGCGCTCCTTGGCGGCGTCGATGAAGCTCTTGGCGTCTGTGCCCAGCCTCGCCGCCGAGCGCTCCAGCAGCGTGAGCCCCGCCAGACTAGACTGGGCGGCGCCTTGGCCTGGACGACAGCCCGAGCGTGGTGCTGGGCCGTCTGGCGGAGCTGACGGGTGCGAGCTGCCTCTGACTCGTTGGCCACGGTCGTGGCGTCGCTGCCCCCGCCGTCGCCCGTCGGGCTGCAGTTCGCCTCTAGGTCGCGCGCCGCGGCCCTTGAGGCGGGCGGGGCCAGGGTGAGCCGCTGCCGCACGCCGTCCCGGGGCGCTCCCAGCGCCCGCGTCTGGCTGGCTGGCGCCTGTGGCCCGCTCGGCAGGCCCTCCGGCCCGGGCGACAGCACTTGCGAGCGCTTCGCAAGCGGCTCGGGCGCGGCATGCGCGGGCGCGCTGCCTCCTGCCGGCAGCGGCGTTGCCAGGCGGCGACAGTGCCCCTGACTGGCCGGCGGCCCAGACGCCATGGGCGCGCTGGTCGTCGCGCCCCTGATCGCCTACCGCCGCGGCAGGTCGCCGGGGCTCCCCCGCAGGGGCGCTCTCGGGAGCCGAGGTGGCGACGGCGGCAGGCTGGCTCCTCTGGGGCTCGTGGAGGTCCTGAGGGTCTAGAGTGCTAGGGGTCTCGGTGAGCTCGTCGAAGGCCTGCGGGGATGTTCTGGGGCTCGTGCTCGTAGTGGCTGAGGTACTGGTGAGGCCCATGACTGCGTGCTTGCTCGTGCTCTCATCTTTGCCAAACTTGTCGTGCAGGCAGTTCTCCGTATCCGCGTGCTTGCAGTAGTGTGTCGTCTTGGTGCGTGCATTATCTTGCTCATGTACATGCTGGGGTAGCCTGCGATTCACTCGTACTTTGCCGTAGTCCTCAGAAGCCTCCCAAGAGTGCACCGCGGTCTTACCGGGGTCGTAGCTCGGGTCGCACAGCCTAGAGCCCTCGTCACTCGGGTTGAGCTCGCTCGGGACCCATCTCACGTGCAGGCGCTTGTTGAGGGAGAGGCACAGGGCGACAGCCCGACGAATGCATGCGAGGACAGTGAAGTTTTTTGCTCTCCTCCTCTCAAAGCACAGCACTGCGGGCAGGTTGTCGCTCATGACGACGGCGTGCTCGCCCTCTCGCGGTGACAGGCTGCGCAAGATCTCTACAGCTCGCAGGAGGGCACGTGATTCGTAGACCAGAATGTCTTCCGAAGTATTAAGCCACCCACGGGCGACTATCTCAGTCCAGCGGGACCCTGAGAAGATCTCCGCCGCCATCTCTTTGAAAGTTCTGTCAAGCCCCCACTGGGTCTGGGGCGCAACCTCGTCATGTTCACCAAGATCGGCAGCATCTTTGAACGTCCCGGCACTGGTCATCACGATGCCGTTGCTGGCGAAGAAGTGGGCCCGAGCGGAATGGCCGCCCAGGCGGCGGAAACGGGATCGCTCCTGCACCCGCCCGATCTCCTTCACAGCGGCCAGCTCGAACAGCGAGGCGCTCACCGCGCAGCCGTGCTCCGACGCGTCGGAGAGGCAGACCAGCGGGCACCACGGGGGCGCCCAGTCGCCGCGCAGCAAGGGCATCAGGCCCCGGAAGGCGACCATCTCGGCCAGCGCCGTGGGCCAGAGCGGCGCGGCCTCCTGGTAGTGGGCCGCTATGAACTTGTAAATCGCGTTCAAGACCGGGAGGAGGTCGCGGTTGCACATGGCGCAGTAAGCGCAGTGACCGAGGACGACCTCCCATGTCCAGCCTGGCAGGGCTCTGCAGCTCAGGGCCCACGAGACACCTTGTCGCACCCGCCAGTAGCGTTTGGCCGTGAGCCTGGTGGTCAGCGAGACTCCGTCCAGCACGCAGCCCAGCGTCACGCCGCGGCCCCTCTGGATGTCCGTCTCGTGCGTCCTCAGGCCCGCGGCGTCGAACCTCGTAGTGGCGGCGGCAAGGCTCGAGGACACCTCTGCGCCGTCGAAGCCCATCGCCCCGAGGTTGTCGACGTACGTATACTGGGCGCCTCCTCCCTCGGCCAGCTGGGCCGACGGCCGAAGCGCTGTCGTCGGGCCCCCGTCGCTCATGCGGTGGGCCCGCTCTAGTCCGGGCGTGGCGTCCATGACGGCCTCGCCCACCTCCTGGCAGAAATAGAGCGACCAGGTGAACCCCATCGGCAGGGCGGCGCAGGCTGGCACCAGGCGGCGGTCGGGAGGCGCCGCGCTGTCCCCGATGGCCCTGCCGGTCACCCCGATCTCCTGCGCTGTCACGGGGCGGAGGCAGAAATAGGAGGAGAGCCCACGGTCGATCCTGAACCGATGGAAGGCGTCGCTGATGTCGGAGGTGCCCAGCGTGAAACCGAGGTCCGGCTGGCCACCGCACTCGACGCCCCCCACCTCGACGCGGGCGAACCCCTCGGCCGGCACGAGCGATGCCCCAGGGGGCGAAGTGAAGTGCAGGTTGCTGCGCCGAGCATCTATGATAAGGCGCAGTTGGTCTGATTTCTTGGGGGCGAAAAAGATCCCGACGTCCTCGCGCCGCTCACTCTCGTCCAGGAGCACCAGAAGGCCCTTGGCGTAGAGGGGCTTCACCAGGCGGACGTAGAGTCTGCGGTTGCGAGCCAGAGAAGGGCCCCAGTGTGGAATGACATCACACTCATCAAGGCGGCGACGTAAACTGGCCTCATCTAGAAGCATCCGAGAAAAACCGCCTTCGAGGAAATGGCGTGCATGGGCAGGGGCGATGTCCAACAGCCGTGGCCCTCCCACCGCGGTCTTAGGTAAAGATATCTGCCCCACATTGCGAAGACGTCCTACGTTCCGTCCGGCCGACTCGTCGTAGACACTGCGGCCGTGCAGCAGCTCAGAAAAGGCCGCTCGCGGGGAAGGGATCGCGGTCTCCATCGGCGGCATGCGCTCAGCCACGCATTCCAGGATCCGCGCGTGCACCTTCATCTGGTCATAATTCGGCCTGTCGCCTGTGGAGGTGCGGTTCATCAACCAATTCAAGGCGTCGACGACCTCGTCGAAGTCCTGGCAGGCTCGCCTGGCGAGCCGAGCAGCCCCGCGGCCCTGGAGCTGCGGCCAGTCCCCCTCATGGTCGCTCAGCCTCGGCAGGGAGAACACCGACAGCAGGCCCACCCCGACTTCACGACTTGGCTGTGCGCTACCGGCGGGGCGCCCAAACCCGCCGGCGGGAGCAGTCATGCCGCCCGTCGGCGCCGCCAGAGGGCCCACTCGGCAGCCCCTCGCCGACCTCCAGCACCACGGGGGGCCCGGCAGCCCGGCTCTTCCAGCTCTCCTGCTCCATCTCCTCCTTGTTGCGGCGGAGGAATGCGGTCCTCCAGGCTGGGTCCATCATGCCCATCGGGCCTGCCACGCCCATGTAGTGCCGCAGCCCGTCCCACATCGGGGGCTTGAGGGGGGCGCCCGAGTAGGCCTCGACGATCTGCGACACACGAAGACACAACACTTCAATGCTGGCCATGCTGGGTAGGTTGACCTGGTAGTAGCTTCCCGCGCAGAGGATCGAAGTGAGCAGGCATTTCATCTCGATGTAGCTGCGGTCCGTCTGGCTCAGCTGGCGGCCCCTGTCCGCCGCGTCGACGGGGATTGCCTCCGCGAGCTGCCAAACGCCGACCTCCCTCACCATTGCGTGGTCGTCGTCCAGCCTGACACCGCCGGGCTCCAGCGCCACTTCGGTTCCCAGACGAAGATGGATCTCCTCGGGATCAACCAGCGGCTCGTCGCCAACGTACACCTGCTGATCAGTCCTCGACCTGAGCACGGCGGCGCGCAGCTCCTCCCAGGTCAGCGGCTGCTCGGACCGGTAGGACGCGCCATGGGCCAAGGCGGGTGCCGTGCCATCCCGCGCGACGGTGAAGGCCCTGTTGCAGCCGTCGCCGACCGCACCCGACACGTCCTCGGCGCACCGGTCGCCGCCCGGCGTCAGCACCCACCAGTACATGCACCCCGCGAGGTAGAGCAGCACTCGCTCATGCCACACCGTGTCGCGTGGGTACCAGAGCCCGACTCGGCGCCCTGGCCGGGGCTCACTGCACCACGCCCCCACCTCGACGAACGTGCCGTCCGCGGCCAAGGTCGTCGGGCCGCGGCGGCGGCGGGGGAGTGGGGCGATCATTCCGACGGGCTCGGGCCGCCACGCAGCAGCACACCAAGATCACCGCCTCCCCGCAGGCGACCCCCCACGCCAAGATGAAGGCGAAGGGACAGCCCTCGCCCACGGCTGGGCCTGCCTCGGGCGCGGACCGCGCCGCACGGGCCCCCTCAGACCCCAGGGGCGGCAGCCGCTCCAGCAGCGCCGCGGCCACCTCGTCGGCCGAGGGGCAGGTGGCTGGCGCCGGCGAGGAGTTCGCCGCCAGCCAGGGCCCGAGCTTCTGCGCCACGGCCGCGGCCACCGCGCCGGCGCTTGGCGCTGGCGGCGGAGGCGGCGCCGACGGCGCGGGCGGGGGCCACTGCGGCGCGTGGCACACGCAGGATGGGCAGCTGGTCGAGGCGGCAACCAGCGCCGCCAGCCAGCTCGTTGCCCAGCGCAGCCCGGCCCAGGCAGCGGGCGCCCCCACCGCGGCGCTCACCGCGAGCGTGGCGGCGCCGCCCGGGGCCATGGCCCAGCCCCACTCATGCACTTGAGAAAGATCGAAAGCCATGGAGCGACCCAGACATCACGTGCAAGCACTCCTATTTCGGTCTCGATGGCAAGTAGTATGCCTCGCAATGAGGCGCAAATATATGTTGGCGGCCGGCCGGTTGAACACAAACGGCCGCGGACAAACGCTCGCTATCTCTCGCCCTTGTCCCAGCTCAATTTGGAATCAACATGGCTTCTAAGATGGTCACGTTGGCCAAAGATGGCCTCCAAGATGGTCCAAGTTGCCTCCAAGTCCGCCGGAGAAGCCACCAAGACGGCCCAAGAGGCCCCCAAGAGGCCTCCAAGACGGCCCGAGAGGCCTCCAAGATCGCCCCCGGAGCGCCCAAGAGGCCTCCAAGATGGCCCCAGGAAGGCCCAAGAAGCCCCCAAGAAGGCCCAAGAGGCCTCCATGACGGCCAACATGGCCTCTAGGGCGGCCCTGAAAAACCCCAAGAAGGCCCGGAGACGGTCCAGACGGCTCCCAAGATGGCTTCTGACGGCGTCAGATGGCCCAGGAACGCCCTAAGACCGCCACAGAGGCCCCGAACAAGCCCCAAAAGGTCCCCAAGAGGCCTCCAAAAAAATCCCAGGAAGCTCCCAGGAGACCCCGAGAGTTCCTCCTCCTCCTCCTCCTCCTCCTCCTCCTCCTCCTCCTTTTCCTTCTCCTCCTCCTCCTCCTTCTCCTCCTCCTCCCATTTTTCTTCTTCTCCTCAGTATCCTCTTCCTCACGTTTTCCCCGAAGGGTTTCAACGACGGCTGGGGGAATACATGGTCCGATAGCTTGGCCTAGCTCTGGCCCAACTTTCGGCCACACAGGCGCTTCCAAAAAGGCAGGGGGCGGCAGTGATTCGTAGGCGTTTTCGATATAACCAGGAGCAGGAGGAGGAGGAAGAAGAAAAGAGAGGAGAGGAGAGGAGAGGAGAGGAGAGGAGAGGAGAGGAGAGGAGAGGAGAGGAGAGGAGAGGATGGACGGCAGGATGGGCAGGGCGCTCCCTGGCGGCCCGCGCTTGCCGCTGCGGGCCAGCTCCCGATGTGCCCCCGCTTCTGTCATCGACGCTTTCGTTGTGGCCGTGGTATTCCTCGTCGTCGTCGTCGTCGTCGTCGTCGCTTTTGTTGTGGACGCCGTCGTCGTCGTCGTCGTCGTCGTCGTCGTCGTCGTCGTCGTCGTCGTCGTCGCTTTCGCTGAGGCCGTCGTCGTCGTCCTCGTCGTCGTCGTCATCGTCGTCGACGTCGTCGTCGTCGACGTCGTCATCGTCGTCATCGTCGCATTCGTCGTCGTCGTCGTAGTCGTCGTCGTCGTCGTCGTCGCCGCGGCCAGGGCGCTCCCTGGCGGCCCGCGCCTGCCGAGGGCGAGACCCAGGGGCTCCCGGAAGGCCTCGGCCGCGAGGCGGGCCTGCTCGCGGGCGCCCAGGTCCGCCTTGCAGCGCAAGGGGCGGGCGGAGGTCTCGGGGGAGATCCCTCGGCGGAGCTCGCCGCCCCGAGCAGAGAAGAGAGAAGAGCTCCTCCGCCTCCTCCTCCTCCTCCTCCTCCTCCGCCTCCGCCTCCTCCTCCTCTCGCCTCCTCCTCCTCCTCCTCCTCCTCCTCCTCCTCCTCCTCCTGTTCCTCCTCCTCTTGTTCCTTCTCCTCTTGTTCCTCCTCCTCCTCCTCCTCCTCCTCCTCCTCCCCGTCCTCCTCCTCTCCTCCTCCCCCATCTCCTTCTCCTGCTCCTCCGCCTCCTCTCCTCCCCTCCTCCTCCTCCTCCTCCTCCTCCTCCCCCTCCCTCCTCTCCTCCTCCTCCTCCTCCTCGTCCTCCTTCTCCTCCTCCTCCTCCTCCTCCTCCTCCGCCTCCTCCTCCTCCTCCTCATCAGCCTCCTCCTCCTCCTCCTCCTCCTCCTCCTCCTCCTCCTCCTCCTCAGGGTCTCAGGGTTGGATTTCTTCGGAAGGTCTCTTGTGGTCGAGCTCCTACTGTAAAATCCATGTTTTTTTTGAGGCGGATCCAGCCGTGGCGACGAGAAGCCTCCAGGAGGCCCGAGAAGGACGGAAAGCGCCTGGAGGCAAGCAGGGTGCTTCTTGGCATGGGTTTCCACTGCAAGACTGGGGTTCCGGGGGCACTCGGCTTGGCCACGGGGCCGTTAGGACAACGACGAGACCCAATCAGACAGTGGGCGCAAGCTCTGCTGCAGACATCTCACGAGCAATGAGGAGGAGGAAAGGGAGAAGGAGGAGAAGGAGGGGGAGGAGGAGGAGGAGGAGGAGGAGGAGGAGGAGGAGGCGGAGGAGAAATCCAGGACGGGCCTGCCGAAAAGCGCTGGCCAACCCGAGTTTCGGCGAGCTCGAGTCCCACGCTTCCACGAGAGAGGCGGGTCTGCATGGCGACCTCACGCCGCGGCTCGCGCGGGGCGCCAGCGTGGCGGACCGCGTGGCGGGGAGGGGCGCCAACGCGCAACCTCACGCGGGCAACCGATACGCGAACGTCGCCGCAGTCGACCCTGTTTTTCTGTGTCGCCCACTCTGGGAGGACGAGGACCAGAGCCACCATGACCTCCTGTGCGCGCGGTGTTGGGGCAATGCCTTTCTACACTTTTCGCACGCACGCCGTCATCAGCCAGCCCGGCCCAGCAGAGGATCCCCCCAGGGAACGGAACGATCGCCCGATACCGGCAACAGATCTGCATCGACGCGATTTGGTCGTCTGGCCTGATTGTCCTAAGTTGACAGTGTGAGAACGAGGAGCGAAGAGAAGACGGCGGGAAAGAAGACGGCAACGAACAAGACGGGCAAGACAGGGAGCGGAGGCAGGGCGGGTCGGGAAGGGCGGGGAGGCCAGGAAGAAGAGGGCGCCCACCACCGCTCTGCCTGCCACGGTTATTGGACTCGCTCAGGAAGCTCCCGGACGTCTTGTCGCCTTCCGTTTCATGAGATGTTAGAGATGTGCTCGAACATTACGGGTGATCATCCGACTTCTCAGCACCACTGGCAGGCGGAGCAGCCTCCAGACCGACGCTGAACGACTCCGAAGGCAAACCGAAGGACGAAGAGCCACGGTATGCCAGGCACCTCCCACGGCCCCCTGACCTCGCCCACTCCCTCCAATTCCTCCTCCTCTTCCTCCTCCAAATCCATCTTCCGCTCCTCCTCCTCCTCCTCCTCCTCCTCCTCCTCCTCCTCGTCCTCCTCCTTCTCCCCGTCCTCGTCCTCTTCGTCCTCCTCCTCCTCGTCCTCCTCCTCGTCCTCCTCCTCTTCCTCCTTCTCCTTCTCGTGCTCCTCCATTATTCCTTATAGACTCTTCCATGTCGCGCCCAGAGGCCTGTCTACAGGGCGAGCCTGTGCGTTTCGCGTGAGGCTTCGTCACCAATTAAGACCCAGATGCTTAAAATTGACACCAGTTTCGCACATGGAGGGCGGGTCGTTTTCAAAATATGGCTCTCGCCCTAGTGCCGCGCACATCAATTCTAAAACATTAGAATAGCTTCACGGAATGAGGGCGGGTGGCTTTCAAAATGTGGCTCTCGCCGTAGCGCCGCGCACATTCGTTTCAAACGTTTGCATGGGCCTCACAGATTAAAGGCGGTTCGCTTTCAGAATGTGACTCTGGCCCCAGCGCCACGCACACTCATTTGACACAACGTAAGAGCTTCACGGATTAAGGGCGGGGCGTTTTCAAAAGGTGGCTTTCGCCCGAGCGCCACGCACTCTCGTTTAAATACACGTAAGACCTTCACGGAGGGCGGCTCCTCTCCAAAATGTGGCCGTCGCCGTGGCGCCGCGAACAGTTGTTTCGAACATTTACAGGAATTTAGCGCACAAAAAACGGAGTTTGGGAACAATTCAGGAGTGTCAGGGCGCAACAGCTAGGTTGCTTAGTAGTGTTGACGTCCCAGGATCAGTGTTCTGGCACGATTAGGGTCGCCAAGACCGAACAATCAGGTTAACTCGTGGCTTTGAAGTCCAGACTACGTTGTTTTGGCCCGCTTCAAGATGTTCACCTGGTTGTCCCCCTACGGGGCGATTCCCTCAGTGGACATGACCACTTGTAGGAAAAAGGAATCTTGGAGGGAGGGTGTATTTCAGCATCGTTGATGAGTCTTGGGTTTACACTCGTCATCCTCCTCCTCTTCGTCCTCCTCCTACTCCTCGTCCTCGTCCTCCTCTTCGTCCTCATCCTCCTCCTCCTCCTGCTCCTCCTCCTCCTCCTCTTTCTCCGCCTCCTCCCCCTGGCTGTTCCTCCTCCTCCTCCATGCTGTTCCTCCTCCCGATCCTCCTCCTCCTCCTCCTACCCCTCCCGCCCTTTGCCCCTCCGCCTCCTCCCCTCCTCGCCCGACCGGGGTGAGAACAACGACGACGACGACGACGACGAGGACGACGACGACGAGGGCCTCCGCCCGGCCGGCCTTCGGCTTCGGCACCCTCTCGGCCTCGGCGGCCGCGAGGTCCAGCTCGGAGGGCCCGAACTCGAACGAGGGCGCCGGCACCGTTGCCTCCGGCGGCCGCCGCCCCCGCCCGGCGGCGGCGTGCTCCACCGGGGGGCGGCCGGATCTCGCCGCTCGATCGCCGCGCGGCCCAAGAGGGAGAAGGAGGAGGAGGGGGAGGAGGAGGAGGAGGAGGAGGAGGAGGAGTAGGAGGAGGAGGAGGAGGAGAAGGAGGAGGAGGAGGAGGAGAAGGAGACGGAAGAGGAGGAGGAGGAAAGGAAAGAGAAGGAGGAGGAGGAGGAG
>CAUYUJ010001984.1:2500-80000 GCA_963575745.1 Prorocentrum cordatum
GTCCGAGCGATGGCGAGTTAGCCCCGTCTTCCTGCTCCGGTGCACTGGCGGCAGCACCCGGTTGCGACCACACCGGGGTCTTGTGTGACAGCCCGGCCCCGAGTTGGCGGACCGCCGCAGCGAGTTCGACCCGCGTGTTTCTCGTGTCGACCGCTTCGAGCTCCTCCTAACGCGCTCCGCCCTCCGATTCTTCTGGCTAGCGTGCGGACGCCACGCTGTGGCTTTCGTGAGTATTCGGCCCCAGTCGCCTCTTCGTTGTCGTGCTTGCTGTCCTCGCTCGTGACCTGCGCGCACGCCGGCAAGCGACAGGGCGATGCCCCGCGGACCTGGCGCGCGGCCGAGCCAGCCCGCTGCCGTGTCCCGCTGCATCAGCGCACGATTCGCTGGTCTCGCTGGTAGCGTCTCGGCTCGTCTCGCCACTGCCTCAGCGCACGTCTCTTCTGATCCCCCGCTGCATCAGCGCACGATTCGCTGGCAGCGTCTCGGCTCGTCGCGGCCACTCGGAGGAGGAAGAGGTACGGATTCCGTGGCTCTGCCCCTCGCTTTCATCTTGTGGGGCCTCCTGGGAGGCCCTCGTCGCCACGGCTGGGTTCGCCTGAAAGTTCTGCCCAGAAAGCACTCCAAGAGAGGTCCTGGGAGTAGCGGTGCTGGAATCTTTTGCTTTCTCCAGATGCAGTCCTGCCCTCGGCTCTGCACGCGGCATCAGTGCACCACCGTGCCTGGCCAGGGCCATTCTGGGCCCCAGTTTGGTACACTCAGTCCGTGCTGGAGGGTCTCTGTGTTTCGAACAGTGCCTCAGATCTAGGTCGGGAAACCCATTCGTGGCGGAGGCTCGCCGAGGCCAGAGGAGCCCCCTCGTTCCTTACCTTGCGCTCCAAATGGTAGCACGATAACTCCAGACCCTCCCGGCCACGACAAGAGAGTCATACCTGATAGACCACCTTTCGGTGGTGAGGAGGTGTGGCAGGAGTGAGGCGGCTTTAGATGTTGAGTTGATGGGCTTCGCATCGGATTCGCAATCGAGTTGCTTGCCTGTCAATCGGACAATGTACCTGTCGTGCGCATTAGCTGCCTATGCAGACAGCTGTGTCTAAAATATTATCTCAGGTTGTACGTGTAGGGGATGGTTGACGGCGATGATGGGTGTGTTCGTTGTCGGTGCGAGGTTCCAAGTAAATGCTTAACGCCTCGCGTAACCCCACCAGCCCATCCAGAGGCGATGCCCAGAGGAGTTGCCTCGATCAGGGAAGTAGGCACACAGAGGAAGGGTGCCTCTTGGAGCGCTCTTGGGTGCCTCGGGGAGCCTCTTGGGGCCTCTTGGGGGTCTCTTGGGAGCCTCTTGGAGGCCTCTTGGGCGCCTCTTGGGGCCTCCTGGGCGCCTCTTGTGGTCCTCTTGAGGCGCTCTTGGGAGCCTTGGGAGCGCTCTTGGGGCCATCTTGGAGGAGATCGATCAAAAAAGATGGGAGCTCTACTTACGGACCCCCTCGGGAGCCCCAAACATCGCCTCTTGGGCCCCTCTTGGGGTACTCTTGAAGCGTTCTTGGACGCTCTTGGGGCCGTATTGGGGCTCTCTTGAGCCTCTCTTGGGGCTTTTGTGGGCCTTCTTGGAGCTGCCTTGAGGCCTCGGAATGCCATTGGAAGCGAAAAGGCGAGAAGGCAAAATTCATTGATGTTCCTTAGGTGTTTGAAGGCTTTGCCCTCTTGGCGGCCTCCTGGGGAGGCTCCGTGGCCAGTCGGAGCCGCCTTGGAGCGGTCTTGAGGCCTCTTGGAGCATCTTGGGAGCCATATTGAGCCATCTATCGCATTCTTGGGCCATGTTGGAAGTCATCTTGGTCTTTCTGAGGCCCTCCTAGAGCCGTCTCGGGCCATATTCGACCCTCCAACGCCTCGCGAACCCCCCCCCCTCCAGGTCCAGGGGAGGGGGTAGGGGGAGGGGTCAAGCTACCCACCCGCCCGCAAGCCGTCTAGCTCACTCCCACCTGCCCTCCCAACATATCAGTAACACCCGATCCTGAGCAGATTCAGCGGTCGTCTTTGGATGGGCAGCTACTGGGAACCCTCAGCCGGCCCCAGGTGCGCGACGCTTGGGCGAGGTGCGCCACGCGTGCCAGGGGCGCCACGCGCGCCAGGCTCCCCTGGGGCCCGAGCTTGCCAGGCACGCCTGGTGCGCCTGATGCGCCACGTGCTCCGAGTGGGCCAGGTGTGCCGCACACTCCAGCCGCGCCAGGTGCGCCATGTTCGGGGCACGTGCAGAGTGCGTCAGGTGCGCCTGCGCACGTGACAGCACGCATCGAGAACCATGTCGCCCCCCGCCATCCTTGTCGAAAACCAATGCCCATCATTGTGTCCGGTGGGCCTGCGCATAGCAGGCCACGCGCCACCACCCCCGCCGTCCCTGTGAAAAGCCATTTGACAGTGATCGCGGGATGTCCCCGCATGGTCCAGATGTAGCAGCGAGGTGCATGTTATTGTTTTGTGTCATGGTAGCCTTGCGCACGGCAGGGAATATGCTGGCACCCCCGCCGTCCCTGTCAACAACACAAAAAGTTCGCGGGCCTCACGAACATGACTCAAGACTTTGCCCCACCAAAGTGTACTTTGCATTGTTTTTTGACTGGGATGGTGGGGCGGGGCGCATCGGGTTGGCCGCGCATGCTCCAAATGTGGAGGAAGAGTGCGGTTTGCATTGTTTTTGTTGGCAGGGATGGTGGGGGGCGGGCCTTCATGGTGTCGGCATGGTTCCTGGTTGGACGCCGGCCGGGTGTGGGAGGGGGTGTATATCAATAAGGAACAATGATAAACCCCTCCCCGAAGGGGAAGAAGGGGGTGGAAGAGAAAGCTCTCTAGACCACCTACGCCCAGAGGACTGGTGGGATTACACGTGCACCATCTTCGCCCGAGTTCACACTCACTGTCAATTTTGGTGCGAACGTTGATGCGCGGCATGGCGTGTACAGCGATTTTGTGTGATTGCCTGGGTTTACTCCTTCGCCTTCCTCTCCTCCTCCTCCTCCTCCTCCTCACCATCATCATCATCATCATCATCACTATTGCTCGCGTGCGTTCTGACGCTCAAGTCGGTTTACGCACGCGCGAGGTGTTAGTGTTTCTGTCGTTTTCGTTGTCCCACTCTTGTTTTGAACCCTGTTCTTCTCTCTCTCTCTCTCTATCTCGCCCTTCCCCCTGCATCCGTTGTGTGCTTATCAACGTTTGGCTGAGCCATCGGGGATGCCCACACAACGCGATTGTCCGTTCTCCCTTCTCCTCCACCTCCTCTTCCTTCGTCCTCCCCCCTTCTCCCTTCTGTCGCAACTACATTGTCGATTTGTTGTCCAGGCCACGGCTCATAGCATGAGTTTGCCTATTGCAGGTCGGCTTGTGCGGTGTTCTGGTCAGCCTGACGACCTTTTGAATCACGATGTGGTGGCGTCACTGGTGAAATCATGCAGGGGGTGATTGTATTCCTACGGCCGAACTATTTGAAATTGCACATAGACGCGCATGACAATATCATTCCGACGCCCATTTCCCACAGGGCAACCCGCGGACAACCCACAGAACACCAGACGGGACAACCACGGGAGACTCTGCGGGACAGCCCACCTCACACCACGGGCCAATTCACGGGACACTCAACGGGACAACCACGGGACAGCCCGCGAGGCATTGAGAGGCACACGGAGGATGTTGTTGTCCAATTTGGCCCCAGCCTCGGCCGGCACATCGTCTCCCCCGCACAGCTTCGCCAAGCACGCACGACACGAATTGAGACCGAGACCGACTTCGCGGTCAGGGTCACGTCGCTACTTTCCCCCCAACAAGTTTTCGATACACCATGCACCATGCCAGGGCCAAGAAAGGTCTATGCTGGATCGTGATGACGTTGGCTTGGTGATGCCTCGTTCTCGGATCCCCTCGTCGTTGTCTGGAGCCTCTGGAGCATCCTCACCTTTCTCCCTCTCTCCCACCCTCACCCTTCCTTCTCCCCCATCCTCCTCGTTATGCAGAACGTGCTTGAAAGAGAATGTGCTAACCTCGCTTACGGTGATGCCTGGATCGATGTTGGCGGTGTGGTCCGTCTGTCCAGTCTCGCTTACAGCCGCGAAGATGTGATGGGCCGCCACCCTCCTGGTTGAGCGTCCATGCCTAGAAGATTGGCCCGAGGCCCTTGGCCGTGTGACGCGCGTGAATTAAAAGCCAACTCTCCAGACGCTCGCCTAATACCCATAGCGTGGTACCGGGAAAATGTTGATACGGAAGTTTTGTGTTTGTATCCGCATACGTTTCCAATATTCGGGGGTGTCACCCAGGAAAGTTCTGGGATCCTCAGGCCGAGATTCCCTCCCCTTTCCTCCTCCTCCTTCTCCTCTTCCATTCCTCTTCCTTCTGAATAACTTCCCCCTGTCACACCCCGAGGTCTGTCGAAAGGGCGGGCCAGGCGTTTCGCATGAGACTAGACTTCCTCACCACTTAGGACCCTGAAGCTTCAAAACATTGCGACATTTTCACAAATGGAGAGCGGATCGTTCTCAAAGTACGGCCTTCGCTTTATCGTCGCGCACATTCGTTTTAAACATTTACACGAGCTTCACTGCTTGAGGGTGGGTCGTTTTCCAAATGTGGTTATGTCTTAGCGCCGCGCACATTCGTTTTGAACAGTTGCAACAGCTTCACGGATTGAGGGCGGGTCGTTTTCAAAATGTGGTTTTCGCCATAGCGCCGCACACGTTCGTTTTAAACACTTGCAATATATTCACGGCTTGAGGGCGGGCCGTTTTCAAAATGTGGTTCTCGCCTTAGCGCCGCGCACAGTCGTTACTTACAATTGCATGAGTTTCACATGTTGAGGGCGGTTCTTTGCAAAATGTGGCTCTCGCTTTCGCGCCGCGCACATTCTGTTCAACAACTTGTAAAGTGGTTACGGATTTCCATGCTCAGCATACCAGTAATAGCGTTTCAGAAGGATGCAGGATTCTGTATGGGGGTGCAACAGTTACTTGGATTCGCTGTTTTGAAGTCGCAGGATTGGCGTTCTGGCAGCATTCCGGATCGTCAAGACCCAACAGGCGAGTTGATCCGTGGCGATGGAGTCCCGAGAATAATATTGTGTTGTGGCACGCTTCAGGCTCTTCAAACGGTTGTCTTCCAATGAGGCAGTTCCCTCAGTGGGAATGAACTGTTGTAGGGGCCTATGAAGAGAGAGCTTATAGGGAGAGTTTATTCCAACATCGTTGATAATTCTTAGGGTTACACTGGTCCTCCTCCTCCTCCTTCTCCTCCTCTTACTTCGCCTCCTCGCCCGTGCCATCAGCGTCCTCGTTATATTCATCCTCCTCGTCCTGCTCATCATCCTCCTCCCCCTCCTCTTTCCTCGCTGTGAGCAGCTCTGGACGCGGGTGAGGTGGCGAGAAGTGGGCATGGAACATATTCGTCACCGCGATCGCCTTCGTGGGGCCGGCCTTCTGCATCTGGTCCATCCTCAACACGGCGCCGTTGCCCAATACCTCTCTCGCATGATCCCCGCGGGGAGGGGGAGAGAAGGCGCAGGCGGGGAGAGAGGGGGGGGGCATCTTTCTCCAGGCGTCGGAAGCAATTCGTCTTGCAAGCAGTGATTCGACCTTTCCGTCGGCGTGCTTCAGTCGGCGGCACGCCGAGGGGGGTGGTGAGAGGGGGCAGGCCTTCTCGGAAGGCGGCGAGGCTTCTCAGAAGCCCCCCTGCTTTCTGAGAAGCCCCCTGCGTCTTCGGAGGAGGCGCGGACAGCCTCTGAGAAGGCCAGAGGCTTTCTGAGAAGGCCCGCCCTCTCTGCCTTCCCCCCTTGTGCGCGCCGTCGATTGACGTCAGTTTTGCGACCAAGCATCTTTTGTTCACCGTCACCGCTGGGGTGCAGCCCTCGGAGGAAGCAGCTGCGGCAACGACCGCGGGTGTCCATCACCAGCCGAGGTGGCCATCGTGTACGGGTCGACGGCGGCCTTCCCGTTCCCAACGATCCTGCTGATGTTCGCGATGTGGCGGGCGCGGGGGCGGGCAGCGGCTGCAGCGGGGTCAGATCGCGGCGGCTTCGCAGCGGGGGCCAGCAGGTGAGGTGTCCCGGCCGCCTCCACGTATTGTGTTTGTCACACACACAGGATGCCTCCGAATTGATCAAGCATATATGTTTTTCCAATCCGAGCGTTTCCAGTCCTTTCGGGGTGGTGCTCCCGTTGCAGCGTTGGCTCCATTTTCCCGTTCTCAGTCCTTCCAGATAAGATTCCCGTTGTAGGGCTGGCCTCATTTCATCAGCTCGGTTCTTCCAAACCGTGCATTTGCTGCAGCGTTGGCTTCGCTTCTGCGCTTCCAGCCCTTCCAAAGCAGGTTCCCACTGCAGCGCTGGCCTCATGTTTGCTGCTTCGGTCCTTCGAAACCGCGCTCCCGCTGTAGCGCTGACCTCATGTTGCACTTCCCGTTTTCCAGAACGTCCATTTGCATTTCCCGTCCTGTGTCATGTCTGATTTCCATCGGACCTTGTTATCGAAACGAGTCGCGTTCTCGATGCGATGTCCTGCTATGCCGTGCTGTACCATGCGTCGCGCACTCTCTCAGGATCATTGCCCTGTTCGGCATCCGACTGTGCGAATAGAGAGGAGATCTACGCAATGGTAAGGGATGGGAGGGAGGGCCTGGACGTCAGAAATGCTGCTTGCGCACCTGGCTTGTCCTCCTCCCCCATCTTCCCTCTTCTCCCGGTTCTCACAGTCGTTATTTCCCTCCTTTTCTCTCTCTCTCTCTCTCTCTCTCTCTCTCCGTCTGCCTGTCTGTCTGCCTGCCTGGCTATCTTCTTGTATCTGTCTCCCTCTCTCTCTCGCGCTCTCTCTCTCTCTCTATCTCCTCATCTCTTGACATAGGTGAATACAGTCGCATATATAAGCAGTTGATTGTTAACTCTGCGTATTGCTACATTTAGATGAAAGTGTATCGCTTCCTCCCTCCCCCCTCTCTCCTTCCCCCTGTCTGCCTGCCCGCAGCCCTCCCCTGTAGGACCCTCCGTTTGTGCGGTCACAACCAGGTGTTTTTCTTGATTTCCACAACGAAAATTAATGTGTAAAACCGCACTGTGCTAATTTATCTGAACAGCCCAAACTCAAGTTAAATGTATAAATCCTCATAACCAAAACCAAGGTGCAATCCATTTGCACATCGATTTTGCTTGTGGGTACCTCCAGAGACAACGACAATCAAAATAAATGTGTAATCCATGTGCAAATTAATTTTGAGTGTGGAGATTTCCAGAGGCAGCGCCTGGGGGGCAGCGGAAGCTCCCCAGGAAAACAAGACAACTATGAGAAACATGCAAAACCTGTTGTTTCCACATGGAAAATAGAAACAAACCGGGGACCCTTGTGACTGTCAGCGATCTTCCATTTGTTCCACAATTAAAAATGACAACAGTCACAGGTTAGTATTGCTTTGTTCCTAGTTGTCCCTGTGACACCACATGGTGTTTCATGGTGTTCCTGTGCTTCCTGGTTTTCTGGTAAGCTCCCGCGGCTTCACGGCGCCGCCATTACAATTCCCCGCGATCAAAATCAATAGGTCATCAATTTACACATTGGTTTTGAGTGTAGGGATTTCCAGAGGCAGCGCCTTTTGTACAGGCTGCTACAAACGGATTACGCCTGTGGAGGTCATTGCAGATCCCCCGCATTTAAACCCGTTCCTGTAAGATTGTTACACAGCAAATATGTTGGCAAAGGCCGCTGCGGACAAACAAGTGTAGATCATCTGCGTTATAGAAGCAGCGGCAGTCACATATTGCCCTGGCATGTTCCTATTTTTCCGTGTGGGAACAACAAGATGTGTTCTCATTGTTTGGGGGTGTTCCTCTCTAGCCTTCCTGGGCTCTAAGTGCCGCCATTGCAGATGCCCTACAAGTAAAACCATGATGTACGGCCGCCACAAAAGGAATCCCTGTGTACAGACTACTACAACATGATTGAACGTGTGGAAGCTACTGCAGGCCCTCCACACTTCAAATTCTTGTATCAGGTCGCCACAAAAGGAATCCTTGTGCAAAGGCCGCTACACAAGGATTTTGATTGCAGATCATCTGCAGTATAAAAACAACCGCAATTTGCGATTTCTTAACATGTTCTTACTTTTCTCTGTAGAAGTACAGGCTGTGTCATGAGTTTCCTGTTTTTATTGTTTTACTCTCTCGCCTTCCTGGGCTCAAGGTGCCGCCCGCCACTGCAGGTGCCCTGCAAGTAGAACCTTCTTGTAAGGCCGCCGCAAGAGGAATATCTGTGTACAGACTACTACAAAAGGATGGAAAGTGTGGAGGCGACTGCAGGCCCTCCACACTTACAATCCTTGGGTAGGGTCGCCACAAGAGGAATCCTTGTGCAAAGGCCGCTACAAAAGGATTTCGGTTGTAGATCATCTGCGTTATAAAAAACGGCGGCAGTCTAAGGTGTTCCTAGTTGTTTCTTGTTTGTCCTTGTGAAAACACTGGCGTTGTCATGGTTGTCCTGCTTTTCCGGTTTTCCTCTTTAGCTTTCTTGGGCCTAAGGTGCCGCCATTGCAGATCCCCCACAACTAAAACCCGTTGTGCAGCGGCTTTTACAAAAGGAATCGTTTTGTGGCAGCCTTTCACTAAGGAGTGAAATTGTAAGGGGTCTGAATGGTTTCCACAAGCAGGATCATGTTGTAGCTCCCTGTGCAAGGGGATTCCTTCTGTGTCGGCCTGACCAAAAATCTAGAACTCACTGTTTTTTTGTATGGTGCCGATCTCCCCACAATTGAAACGTTGGTTGGAAGGTCTCGCAAAAGGAATCCTTTTGCACAGGCTGTTACAAAAGGATTCCAATTGCGCAGGCTACTGCAGGTCCTTCACACTTAAAATTATTGTCAGGTCGCCACAAAAGGAGTCCTTTTGCCAAGGCGTTATAATAATACTCGGGAGAACAGCAACAACGGGAAATTGAAGAAGAACGATGAAGACGAACATGCATGATGAGTAAATCGCGTTCCAATCGCTAGGAAATCGATCATTCATGCCTTGTTGGAATCATACAAACAGCGGGTCGGACAGCCCTCCCCTCCCTGTCGCACCCCCCTCTAGCCGTGCCTGCTTGCCTACTTGCCTGCATGTTCCTCACTGGACTGCTCGCCGCGGGAGGTGGTGAGCAGGAGGTCCCTGTGGGTGGGGGCACGATCCACCTGGGAGATCTGCCAAAAAGTGGGCGTTCGCTCCCACCTGCAGATTCCCCCCAAGGATAATGAAGGAGTTCTCCGGCAGCAATTGGAAGGAGGAGGAGGAAGGAAGGAAGGAAGGCGCAGGAGGAATGAGGAACAGATTTGAAAAGGAGGAGGTGGAGGATACGCCGGGCCCAGCGGAGAGACAACAAGAACCCCAATTAGCTTGGGTAGGGGCCCAACCTCATGCATCTGCGCGTGTAGCACAGGATGTGGCCTTCTCCGCACATATTGGGCGCCGTGGGAAGGATGGAGTTCGGGGCAGTGCGGATAGGAGGTTGCGTACTAGGCGAGCAGAAGCGAGGTATGCTCGACTACGGGGCGCGATCCATCTGAGGGGTGTGCCGACATGGCTTGGGACCTCTCTCGAGAACTCTGATTGACACCCAGGGTGGAGCTTCCCATGGGGCGCGACCCAAGCGAACGGCGAGCCGAAACGGGCAGAAGCCCATGCAATACTTTGCAGCGGCTACCCCTTGGTGGCAAACCCTCCCATGTTTGCTACATCGCTGGGATTATAGGGTTCTGAAAAGAGACGCATCTACCTCCGAACAGTGCCTCTCCACCTGGGAGACCCCATTAGCTTCGACGCGAACGGGCCCGTAGATTTCCCCTGGCGGGTCCCCCGCGGGAGGTTCAAAAGAGGTGATTGTTGCATCGTGGTGGTCACAGGGTGTTGGTAAGAAACGCGTACATGCCCGAAGAAGCATGACAGTATGCTTGAGTGGTCCCACCAACCTGGACGCGAACGGGCCCTTCTGATCATCAACATCTACGGTTTCAGGGTACTCACCACGCTTGACGCGAGCGAAACCGTGCAAAACCCCTTGGCGGCTTCCCCAGTGGGAGGCTTTAGCGCAAGTCCTGCTGCATCGTGGTGGCACTTTGGCTTTGGGTGGCTAGAGTGTGAGCGAGTTCAAATGAGATGGACGAGTGAATACGAATGTTGGCGCGTGTACGTATGAGTGATTGGACAAGCGGGGGTGAACGAGTTCGAGTGTGGATGAATATGAATATGAGCGCATCTAAGAGCAAGTTGGTCTGAGTGCCTGTGCGGGAGAAAGGTTCTTAGTGCAATTTAGTATCAGTATGCGTTTGCGTGTGCGGGGTATCCGTCCGACTGGGTCTGAGTATGCGTGGGCCTGAGTGTGAGCAAGTCTTGATATGAGGGGGTAAGGATATAAGCGGGTCTGACTACGAGTGGTAAAAAGCGTGATTGGGTCGGGGGGTCAGGATATGGATGTGTCTGAGTATGAGCGAGTCTGAGTGTGAGTGAATATGTCTAATAACTAAGTCCTAATGCAAAATAGGGAGGAGACAGGAGGTGAGAGAGGCGGAGGCATCGCATCAATAACCATGTCAACCCCATTCTCCATATGCGCGGCAGAAGCGACGCCGGAGGTTTGTGAGGTATCTTCGCTCGCCGCAGACATTCTGGCAACGAACGCCGACGACGACGTCGACGAAGCCGTCGTCGTGACGCCGACGTCGACGACGATGGCGGCGGCTGCGGCGGCGGCGGCGACGACGACGACGTCGACGACGACGGCAGCGACGACGGCGGGGACGACGGCGGCGACGACGGCGGCGACGTCCGCGTCTGCCGCTCTGCTCGGAGAGCGCCTCCCGCGGGGCCCGCCGCGCGCCGCCACCGGCGGGCGGCCTCCGAGGGCGTGCATCACCTTCCCGCTGACCGTGCTCGGGGGCATCGTGGGCCGGCACAGGGCGCTCAAGGAGGAGGGCGGCGGCAGGGGCGAAGGGGTCAGAAGGGGCAAAGAGTCGAAGAGCAAAAAGCAGCACGAACATGAATGTGTGGAGTTCCGCACGGGTTTCTCGTACCGCGTTGGGCCCCCCTGGGCGGCGCCTCCGGCGCCGCCCCCAACGCGCTCTGCGCGCCAGGGAGGGAGGCCCATTGGCGATCCAAGAAGTCTGCGCGGTATTCCGAGAGGTTGTGCTATGCCGTTTCTTGCCCCTCTAAAGATACCGATGCTGGTGCCTTTCCCTCGTCTCCACGGCTGGAGTCATGTCGAGATCCTGGTCAAAACGCGCCCTTGGAGAGGTCCGGGGAGTAGCGGACTCGGTACCTTTTTGTCCCCCTAGGGGGGGACAGGGGGTCGAGGATCGCGGAGGTGGATCCAGGCTGTTGCGCCGAGGGATCCAGGAGGAGGATCGAGGAGAATCGAAGAGGAGGAGGACGAGGAGGAGGAGGAGGAGGAGGACCGATGAGGACCGAGGAGGACCGAGGAGGATCCAGGATCGAGGATCGAGGAGGAGGATCGAGGGTCGAGGAGGAGGAGGAGGAGGAGGATCCAGGATTTTGGGCAATTGGGCAACTTGTTTCGCGCCTCCTCGGGCCTCCGGAGAAACCCCCGGGGCACCTAGCGATTTGCAGAGACCTTCGGAGGTCCCAGGTTTTTGGCGACTCGACAGAATTTCGCCGCAGGTTCGTTCCCATTTCCGGCCTCCTGCTGGCCGGGTGGCCGCCAAGAACTGCTCAGGGTGAAAAGTTGGCCATGGGGAAGACAAGAGGGTTGGGGGCTGATGAAAAAATGAAATCGTGTCGGTGGTCTGTGGGGAGAAGAAGGTGGTCGGCAGAGAGATGAGGAGCATGTTTGACGCCTCTTGGGGCTCTCGGTGGGCCCTCGTCGCCACGGCTGGACTCACCCAGAAATCCTAGTCGAGACACGCTCCAGGGCAAGTCCGGGGGGCAGACCGCTGGGCATCTTGCCGGTATTCCCTCGAGCGCCGCTCTTTGGCCACGCGATCTAGGAACTGCCAGCGTCGGGAAGCAGGCTCCCAAAAGGTGGGGTCCAGAGCTCCGCGGCCCACGCCGTGAAGCAACCACGGCGTGGGAGGTCTGGGAAGGAGCGGGTGATTTTGGGAGGTCCAGGTATCGGGGGTGGCAAAGAGGGGGGTGATGACTAGGGGGGGGGGGATATCATGGCGGGGGCCATGCTATTTCCCCAGATGTTACGGCGCCTCTTCTTGTTTCATTGCGTCCCTGGCCCCCCCGCTGGGCCGCGCACATGCCGCCGGTCATGATTTGCACCCCCCCCCGTCCCTTGGACACCCCCCTCTTGGCCGCTCCCGAAGGTAGAGCATGGAACTGCGAGGAGGGGGAGACATGCGCAATCAATGAGCCACCGGTCCACTGATGGCGAGGCACGCACGGCGAAGCAGGGTCCGCCGAGGACGTCGTGCCAGGCAGCGCGAAGCGGTGCAGGGAAGGATGGCGCGATGCGTGAGTGACTTCGAGAAGGCATGCACGAGTCGGGCTGTGCCGATCTTGCGGACAGAAGCCCTTGTGGTGCTTTATCCGGATGCCGGCGGCAGCTCCGCTATCGTGCCAGCGGAGAATTCTGTGTGGCGACCTTTCGAGCGCCGTCCAGAAGGCCGTGCCATGTGGCACCTCTCGTCGCCACTTCTCGAGGAGCTCTCGTGGGGCTTGTTCGTGTCGTCTTCGGGGCTGTCTTGAGCTCCCGTGGCGCTCGTTTGGGGGCCTCGTCGGACCACCTGTGGTCGTCGTGAGGCCCTCTTAGGCTCTCTCGGAGCCCGCTCGGGCCGTGTCGAAGCCATTTGGGCCGTCTGGGAACGATGAGGACGAGGATGGGGAGGAGGAGGAGGAGGAGGAGGAGGAGGAGGAGGAGGAGGAGGAGGAAGAGGAGGAGGAGGAGGAGGAGGAGAAAGAGGAGGAGGAGGAGGAGGAGAAAGGAGGAGGAGGAGGAGGAGGAGGAGGAAGAGGAGGACGGGGGATCTCTTGGGGCCGTCGTGCAGTCGCGTTGGGGCCCTGTCTGGCCGCCCTGGGGCCTGCGAAGGCCGCAGCTGTCCGGATGCGCTCCCGGGCCAGCTCGGGGCTCCCTCGGGGCCGTCTGCCGGGCCCTCTTGTGCTCTTGTGGCTCTCAGTGGGCGTTGTGGGGCCGTCGAAGATCGCAGGCGCAGCGATGTTCGACCGAAGAGCATGGAAAGCGAAAGACAGGTGCCTCCCGAGGCCGTTTCTGCTGTTCTGCCCCCCGAGGCCTTCCTGGAGAGCGCATGTGGGGTGTCTTGGACGCCTCTTGGGGCCCCGTTGGCGCCTCGTGAGCGTCTTCTCGAGGGCTCTTGGGTGCCTCTTGGAGCAATGTTGGGCCATCTTGACGGCCTTGGTGGCCTGTCTGGGCCGTCTTGGAAGCTATCTTGACCGCGTTGGAGTGCGCCAGGGAAACGTCGGGGCTCCCAGGAACCCTCGGGGAGGGTGCGGTGCATGTGAGTACACGCCAGTCGTTGAAAGGAGGTATTTTTGGACTCCCAGATCCCAATCTACTTCAAGCGCCGTCCTACTTCAAGAATCGTCATGCTTTTGCCGTGTTGTGTGATTATCTGGGAGGACCTGGGCCCAATCTCCTATACCCGCCTTCCTACGTCATGTTTCTGCCTACTTCTCCCGACCGACGTGTAAGCGTGGCAAGAGGGGGGAAGGGGCCCGCAGAAGACTTCCAGAAACCCTGCCAGGTGCTACCACGCTTCCGCGTGCCAGGGGTGGGGGCACTGGTGGCGGGCACCCGCGCATCGGATATCCGCGGCTAGCATTGGATGGGGCCCCCAGGCAGGCATTGCCACGGCTACGTGTCTCAAGCATTGTCAATCGAGTGCGGAGGGAGAGGCGCGAAGAACAGCGAGAGTACTGTAGGAAGCCTGACTAGCTGTACACGTTCCTCTTCTCTTCCCCAAGTCACCCTCTGCATTACTCATGATGTACATGCATGCGCCTCCGTCTTGTCTTACTTGTCTGAAGATGGCGGGCAGGGCCAAATCAGCAACCCGTTCCCCTGCAAGACGAATAAGCTCGCCAGGGAGGTTCCGCAGTGCCATTGGTACCCCAGCGCCAGCTTCTCCCTGCTTCGCCGTATGCTCACGTCCCATCTCATGACCAGTGCGGGAGGCGTGCGTCGACGAGGCTCTCCATAAAGGAACACCGCCAGTCTCTGGGTTGTCTAGTTTCCTGGACTCCGCGCAGGGCGAACCGCCCTTGGATTCCGGGCCACCCGCCGAAGCGAGGGTCAAGGCAAAACCTCGTTGGAGCCACAGAGGTCGGCGTTCCCGAGGTGGCCCAGCCTCAGGGGGCGGGGGGGGGGAGGCCCGGGGCGTCGGCGGCGCAGCTGCGAGGGGCGTGCGTGCGCACGCTGGCCGACCACGCCTCGCTCGTGTCTGCTCCTTCGTCGCGTGCGCCTGGCCCTGGCATCGCTCGGACGTGTGCACTTTTGTCTCGGCGGGAACCATCGAGGGCCATCCTGGACCATCGAGCAACAAAAAAGAAACACGCACGAAACCAAAAAAGCACGGGCACGGGAAATGGAGGTCCGAGCGATGGCGAGCTGGGCGCCGTCAAAGCCGAGGACCAGGAGACCCATGGTATCGAAAGGACGGCTCTCGGCCCTTGCCCCTTGCTTCCGGGCCGCATCGAGGCCTACCAGCCACCAGCGTCCGGTCGTCCTCCCCTCCCTCCTGCGGCCCGCTCGGCTTGGATCTGGAAGCCTCTGGGGGCCCAAAAGTCGGCGGCGAGCGAGGGGGGGAATGGGAAGGAGAAGGCTCTCTCAGAAGGCAGCGGGTCTTCTCAGAAGCCCCCCGGCCTTCTGAGTGGTGTGCTGTGTCTTCCGGGAAAACTTGGGACACTTCTCAGAAGGCCGGGGGGGCTCCGAGCCTTCTGAGACGGCCCGCCCCCTCTCACTTCCCCCCAGGCGCGCCGCCGAAAAAGGACCAAACATAACAGCCTTCCCGACAATAGAACTAAACAAAAATACAGACCGCGGGGAAGCCCCAGAACTAGGGTCTCAAAACCGTTCGGTTACAGACCCCGCAGTGACCTCGAAATGGGCAAAGACCTCACCGCAGGGTCCGTCACCACACGGTTTCGGGACCTCGGAGGCCCCAGACGTTTTCGGAGAACGACCCAAGTCCCATAACCGTGCAGTGACCCCAAATCACCACCGACTCACCACACGGTGTGGTCACCACACCGTTCGGTGGCCCCCGACCCGAAGTGGGGTAAGGTTGCCCCTTTCTGGTCAATAAACGCCCAACAAGCCACGACGAGCGTTGTTTGCCGCGCTTTGGGCTCCGGGAGCTCCTCGGATCGGGTCGCTTCGAGAGGTCGCGTGCGCATAGATGTTGGGTCACGAGGCTTCGGTCGTGACTCTTTACGGTGGGGGCGTTCGTTAAGGAATGCGCCCAGGAGGCCGCAGACCCTGGAGGATTCCTTATCTGATGAGGGCAGCGGTGATGTCTACGGCCGATCCACGATTCGAGTTCCACCTGCTTCCAGACCTTGGATTCCGTATCGAAGGGTTCCGTGTCCAAAGCCCCCGCCGTAGATCACAAGGCGTCGGTCGCTATTGACTCGGGGGTGGACACTGGTGGGTCGCCCCCCTTTGGGGGGAGTCTTTGCCGGGACCCAGTGGTCCACCAATCATATTTCAATTAGCCTCTGGTAATTATCGGCATGATGGGTCGTAGGTGGCTCCCCTGGCACTCGTGCTTCTCCCCCTCCCCCCTCCGAACCCCTTACCTTCTACGCTTCCTCCGACGTCGCACGTTCGTCCGCGATGTCGGCCCTTTCTCTGCGGCCGGCGTGGGCGGGGAGGGGAGGAGGAGAGCGCGAGAGGGTCGAGGAGGAGGAGGCCCAGGGAGGGGCGAGGAGGAGGGCTCCAGAGCCTTCCCGAGGCCTCCCTGGAGGTACCCCAGGGCTTTTTGGGGAGGCCCCCAGAGGCCCAAGGGGGGCCAGAGGCGCCCAGGAGCTGCGGCAGCATCCGGCCTCGAGCCTGGACGGCGGGGCGAGGATCGAGGATCGAGGTCCGAGGATCGAACACGATGGCACCTCGAGGGTCGAGGGTCGAGGTTCGAGGATCGAGGATCGAGGATCGAGGTGCGGTCGATCGGTCCCCCCCCGGGGATCTCGACCCCAGCCGATGCTCGATCCTCGAGGTCCCAGGATCGAGGTCCCCAGCCCTCGATCCTGGGACCTCGCTCCTCGACCCTCCACCGAGCTCCCAGGAGCTCCGGAGCCTCGAGGCTGGGACCCGTCCCGGATCGAGCCTCGAGCGCTCGAGGCCCTTGGAGCTGGGAGCGCCCCCCGCGCTCGACCCCCGCGGCCGGCGCTTCGCCCCGAGCCGATCCTGTGGTGGGCGGTCCGCGGGCCGGGGGGCGGCCTCTCCGGGGGCGGAGGCCGCGGCGCGAGGTCCGAGGCGGGGCGGCCCCCGCGGGAGAGAGGGACCCACGGCGTGAAGACCACGCGCACGGGTGGAGGGTCGGGCAGCGAGGAGGGAGGAGGGAGGAGCGAGGATCAAGGCCCGAGCATTTCGGGAGGGAAGAAATTATCCCAGTGCGACCTTACCCAGGAGTTGGAGCATTTAGGAAAGCAACATCCACATCTACACCGACACCTGCATTTACATCTACACCTGCATCTACATCTACATCAACATCAACAGCGAGACCCACATCTACGTCTACACCTACATCTACATCTACATATACCTCTACACATACACCTACATTCACATCTACACCTACACCTACATCTACATCTATATTTGCGCATTAGTGTTGCTGTTGCTGTTGCTTTGCATTGCCATTGCGCGTGCTCTTGCCGTTGCGGTTGCCTTGCTATGCTATGTTGTGCTGTGATGTGCTATGCTATGCTGCGCTGTGCTATGCTAAGCAATGCTATGATGTGATATGCTATGCTATGCTGCGCTATGCTATGCTATGCTATGTTATGCCGAGCTATGCTATGCTATGCTTGGCTATGCTACGCTATGCTATGCTGTGATATGCTGTGCTATGCTGTGCTAATGCTGCGCTGCGCTATGCTGCGCTGGGCTAAGCTAAGGTAAGCTAAGCTATGCTAAGCTAAGCTAGGCTAGGCTAAGCTAAGCTTTGCTGTGCTGTCGCTGCTGTTGCTTTCGCTGTTGTTGCTATCGTCTGTGTGTGCTTTGCTGTGCTGTCGCTGCTGTTGCGTTGCCTTTGCTGTGCTGCTATGCTCTGCTATGCTATGCTGCGCTGTGCTATGCTGTGCTGTGCTGTACTGTGCTGCGCTATGCGATGCTATGCTATGCTATACTATGCTGCGCTATGCTATGCTATGCTGGGCTTTGCTATGATATGCTGTGCTGCGCTATGCTGTGCTACGCTCTGCTATGCTATGATATGCTCTGCTATGCTAAAGCTCAGCGAAGCTAAGATGAAGATAAGCTAAGCTAAGATAAACCTGAGCTAAGATGAAGCTAAGCTGAGCTAAGATGCAAAAAGCTAAGCTAAGATGAGATAAGCGCCGGTAAGTTAAGGGGTCGCCACTGGGGAACCGCGGGGCGGATCCTGGGGGAACCGCCCGGGGCGTGTTGCACTGCCCGGTCCTTTAAGAGAACATGGTAAGGACCCTCTAGGCAGAGCCTAGGTAGGGAAAAACACATAGACGCAATGAATCGTCGACACCCAGGAAAATATGGGAAAATCTGGGAAGTGGGGGGAAAGACAAAAGCCCAGAAAGTATGCGAAAATATAGGGAATCCTGTTATTTGTGTCTATTTATTTGTGTGTTCCAGGGCCCCTTCAGTATGGATGAACGAGGAACGAGGAACGAGGAACGAGGTTCGAAGACCGATAATCGAAGATCGAGGTCCCAGGATCGAGGTTCGTGGATCGAGGATCGGTGTTCGAGGTTCGGCGTTGGAGGTCTGAGAATCGAGGACTGACAGCCCATGCGAGGCCCTGGCGACGGAGATCGCTCAAGGCTGAACGGTTCACATGACAGCGGAAGCCAGAGCCGATATCGTCACAGCAAGAGCTCGTTGTGTCAGGTGTCGAGTGCCCAACCTGGCGTTGGCATCAGCTTCGGAGGCGGCAGCAGCCGTCTCGTCCGTAGCGCGCCATGGCCATGGCAGCCATTCGAGTGCAGCCCTGACCACGATGCATCGCACAGTCGCCGCTGCCGCCCGTGCGATCATGATCCATCGCGGCGCGCTCTACGACCTGCAGCTGTGGCTCACGACGCGGCCGACACCTCGACTGCCGCCATGGTCAGCGCGCGTCGTCCCGCGCCACAGGCGGGCACCTCTTTACTCTTCTGGCGACGCCCTGAGGAGGAGGAGGAGGAGGAGGAGGAGGAGGAAGAGGAGGAGGAGGAGGGGCATCGGTTGACGCAGATGCACACGACGAGCTTGATGCCGCCAACGGGCCACGAGCTGCCCTGCAGGTGGCCGTCAGCACGAGCAGGCACGGTACAGCAGTGCCCTGCGGTGCAGATGGGAGGCGCGTGTGGCGATGATGCTGCTGGTAGACAGCCTGCCTGCAGAGTATCAGCGGGGTGGCCAGAGTGAGCAGCGAAACTTAGATCGACGCCAGTGATGATGCAGATGGGACACTTGGGCTGGCAGGAGCCTGCCGAGAGAGCAAGTTGAGGTGGACGAGGGGGTGAGAGAAGGCAGGAGGATGAGCACTGGCCGCGGATCATGGAGCGCCTCAGCGCCGCCCTGGGCCCGTTCTCTGAGCTCCTGAAGGTCCCAGGAGGCCTGCGGAGGCCTCCAGGGGGCCAAAGCAAAATAACGAAACAAACGTCCACACAAACCCCTCCCCCCCTCGATGCTCGACGGCCGAGGGCGACATTCAGTAGAGCGAGCGCCACAATCGTCGTCCGCGTCCGCGGCCGTGGCGATTGCGAAAGAGGTAGATCGAGCCAGAGGTTGATGCACGGTTAGAAGCAGATGCAGGGCAGAGAGGAGGGAGGGACCTATGAAAAAAAACAAAAAAACATAGCGTTCAGGAGTCGTCGTGTTCCCCTCGAGGCCCTTGGGGGCACCCCACCCAGCAGGCGCCCCCATCGCTGAACTCGGGGGGCCTCCCGAGAAACGCGAGGGGCGGCGCGGCGCTCGCGCCCGGGGCCCGAAGACCTGCTCGGTCGGGGCCCCGTTGCGGCCTGGAGGCCCGCTCCTGCCCACGCGGGGCGCTCCTGCGGGGGTCCTTCGCCCTCCCTCCCTGGGGGAGGAGGAGGAGGGAGGGAGGGAGGGAGGGAGGGAGGGAGGGAGGGAGGGAGGGAGGGAGGAGGAGGAGGAGGAGGAGGAGGAGGAGGAGGAAGGATGGAGGAGGAGGAGGAAGGATGGAGGAGGAGGAGGGAGGAGGAGGGAGGAGGAGGGTGGACAGGTGTTGTCTCTTCCTCCCTGGGAGCGGGCGGCGGAAAGCAACATGGGGGCAGCCCCGCCGGCGGAAGCCGGCGGAAGGCCCGCGGAAGGCGGCGGAAGCAGATTTCCCCCCTCCCGAGAGATGCCAATTGATTAGGGTTCGGGGTTTCTAGAGCCGGCCATCTACCAGGCCATGGTTGCGCCCTGTTGGAGGCAGCAGCCCAGATCTCCGACACGTTTGGAAAAAAAGACGGGGTTCATCATAATCTTACCTATACGACCGCCCTTTGGGTGATAAGGAGTTCGGGGGGGGGGGGGCAGAGCCAATTGATGGCAAATGCGATGGGTGTGATGATGACGATGCTGGTGACGCGCCCCCGAATTGGCGACTACGCGTGATGATGTTGCGCTGAGATGTAATGTTACGATCGCCCCCGCTTTAGATCCCACTCGATCGACCCCACGATCGATCTTACAGGATCGATCACACTCGACCGATCCCACTAGCTATAGATCTCACGATCGATCTCAATATAGATCTCACTATCGATTCCAGACCCGACGAGACCGCTCGCATGTTGTTGCTGCTGGACACAGAGGGCAGCGACTTTGACGAGCTGCTTGGCGACCTCTGGCGTTGGACTCCTGTCGTGGTGCTCGCGCCTTCAGCCAGCCTTCCAGACCCTGGCCGTGGAAAGCCATCGACATCGCAGCTCGAGGTCAGGCCGCGGACCCGCTCGTTTCTTGTCGTGTTGCCTCGCGTCGTCTTGTCGAGTCTCGTCGTTTTGCCTCCTCCCATCTCGTTTCCTGCCGCACCGTTTTGCCATTTCTGCGTTTGGGGCTCGTCGTTGCTTCCCCCTCGGTCCTGTGTTCCTCCCCCTCTCTCTCGTTCCCTCGTCGCCCTCCTTTCTACAAAAAATAACAGAAGACATTCGTCGTAACAGCATTCGGCGGGCTGAAAAAAAGATCTCAGTATCGATTCCCCGACCGATATCACGGTCGATCTCACAACCAATGTCACAATCAGCCTTATTGTCGAGCTACTTTTTCAATATCACTATCCACCCCGCTCTAACGATCACATGATCGATGCCATGATCGACTTCACCATCGATACCAAGGCGGGACACCCCCGGATACCGCCCGTCTACCGCCGACGAAAACCGATTGGACACCAACGGGACACCACAGGACACCACAGCAGGACACCCCAGGCCACCGCGCGCCAACTGGGGGTGGAGGGGCGGTCCACTGCATCCGAATCGCCCTGGCGACGACGGGGTCATTCCTTCGCGCGCCCACGCAGCTTCGCCTCGCCCGCACGCACGATACGACCACGAACACGAAACCGATTTCCTGGTGGGGGGCTCTCCGTTCCATTGCGATCTCACCCCCCAACCTCCGATGTTTCTGCTTGTCGTGTCCGAGCTCTCTGACCAGCAAACATATATCCAGGTCGAGAGCCGCGTGGCCCACACAGTGGAAAAGACGATGTTCCGAAACTATGTTGCTATGTCCTATACTTTTGGCAAGGGCCGCATCCGCTTCGGCACACCCCTCAATTTTCTCATGGCCCCATAGGGAGCTCCATCGAAGGCCCCAGCGGCAGAGTCCGCATGACGTACCCGCACCCGGTTCGGCACACCCCTCACACGCTTCGTGGCTTCATTGGGAGCTTCACCGAACGCCCCAGCGGCAGGGTCCGCATGGCGTGCCCGCACCCGATCTGGCACACCCCATCACAAATTTCGTGGCTCCTTAGGGAGCTCCACCGAATGCCCCAGCGGCAGGGTCCGCATGACGTACCCGCACCCGATTTGGCACATCACATGTTTCGTGACCACATGGGGAGCTCCACCGGAGAGCCCAGTGGCAGGGTCCGCATGGCGCACCCGCGCCCGATTCGGCGCACCCCTCACGCGTTTCATGGACACTTGGGGAGCTCCACCGAAGGCCCCCGCGGCACGGCGCATCCGCGCCCGATTCGGCAAACCCCTCACGCGCTTCGTGGCCCCAGAGGGCGTTCCACTGATAAAGCCCAGGGTAGGGGCATATTAGAGGCCGCAGTCGTTTTGCTGCCCCCCCCTCCATCGCACCTGCCTCGCGATATTCGCAACTGCATACTGCTGGGTATCTCGCCAGGATGATGTCGTGTTGCGCGGACGTAGATGGACAAACGTCGTAGCGTCTGCCTTCGAGGACCTCCTCATCCTCCAGCTCCTCCTCAGACACGCACAGGGCTGCCCTAGTCTGAACCTTCCCCCCGCGCGACCCACTCCTTCTCATAATTATCCCATCGTCCTCCTTTATCCTGCTTTCCATCCCTGCTCCCCTCTTCTCGTCTACGATCGAGAAGGAGGGAAGGAGGGAGGGAGGGAAGGAGGGAAGGAGGGAGGAATGGAGTGAAGGAAGGAGGGAGGGAAGGGGAGGAGGAGGAGGAGGAGGAGGAGGAGGAGGAGGAGGAGGAGGAAGTGGAGAAGGAGGAGGAGGAGAAGCAGCAGGAGGAGCAGCAGGAGGAGCAGCGGGAGGATTGTGGAGGAAGGAGGGGGGAGCACGAGGATATAAGCAGGAAGGCATGAGCGGGAGGAGATCAGCAGGAGGAGCAAGGGGAGCAGGGGGAACAGGAGGATCAGGAAGAGCAGAAGGAGCAGGAAGAGCAGGAGCGGGCAAGGGAGGAGAAGGAGGAGGAGGAGGAGGAGCAGAAGGAGGAGGAGGAGGAGCAGGAGGAGCAGAAGGAAGAAAGAGGTGGAGGAGGTGGTCGAGGGAGAGATGGAGGGAGAGGGGTGGGAGGAAGAAGGAGGTTGGAGGATGAGGGAGGGAGGAGGATGGAACGGGGAGAAGGAGGAGGAGGAGGAGGAGGAGCAGCAGGAGCAGGAGGAGGAGGAGGATGCCATTACGACCACCTGGAAAAAGAGCGTCCGTCACAAGTGCAACGGCCCAAGCAAAATGTGACCACTGGAGCAAACTATCCCACACCTCACTTTCAAGAAACAAGTCCAGTAATGAGACAAGAAGGTGCGACACAAGGCACGACTACATTCCACCAGAGCTTGCAAAGATGCCGATGCCACCGACTCAGACCAATCAAGACGAGCAGCAAGACCACTGGCAAGACTGCCCCGACCTGTGCTACGACACGACAGAATCAGAAGGCAACAGCCACAGCCACGACCATGAGCCAAGATGAGCAGAGCATCCGACTTTGACGAAGTTTGCCGATCACCGTTCAGACCTAACATGTACCACGATATGCACCTTCTCAGCGGCTGGGCCGCCTACTGTCATTACGCCAGCGACATTGACGAGGAAGGTCGAGAAGAAGAAGACCACTGGCACCATGCAGTAGACTATCACGGAGCAACCACTACACACACCTTTCAGATTCCCAAACGACGACCTACTGCCACCTGGCTGGCACAGATACCTCAACAAGTACAGCAACGTGATTTTGATCCACCAAGACGGCAAGCAGTGCCTACCACACCCACAACTCCGGCCTGACTCCCAAGCCACGCCACGATCGACCTTCACATTAGCACTAACAACTAGCACACAAAGGCCCAAGCTAAAAGAAGCCTTCCCAGCAGCCGCACACCAGCCAATGCACAATTCACCCAAGCACCCTACCTTCACAAGATACGGCAACGACATACAGGCATCCGCGGCAAATTACCGTGTCAGCCTAACACTGAGACTAGAAGTCGTCACGACCTACAGGCAGCTCATCGCGCTGATCTCAGGAGGACAAGCACAGCTCGACAACGTCAAGATCGCCGCCATAGAAGGAGTTGCCCAATGTCTCAACGCATGCCACGACGAGCACGACATCATGAAATACGATTGGGCAGTATGCACACGCGACACAGTCTACATATTACAACGCATATGTAACCCGACCGACACAAGGAGGTACACCAACAACAAGCACGACGACAGCGACAGCTCCACCGACAGGGAGAACAACACCAACACCCAACAACAGACGCAGCAAATCGCCCACCACCATCACAACCCAGCAGACCACCCACGCTGCTGCCCTCATGGGACGCACCCGACACCCCAACGAGACCGACCAAACCAACCGACGCTGCACACAACAAAGCAGCAGAGCTCCAACCTGCGCAGCCGCTCGACAAACTAAGGGGGCCGACGCCACCAGTAACCACAAAGCAGATCACCAGACACTCCCACACACAACCACGACAAAATACGACCCCAAGCAAGCCTATGCCGAAGATGCACGTCCGCAAAACGACCACGACCATCACGACTACTACTCACCAGAGACCCTACAAACCAACGCCAGCTCACCTGATCGAAACCAGACAGCACAACAGCCACCGACCACGCTCAAAACCAACAGCGCAACAGCATCACCAAAGACGTCCTCACCCACATTCACCACCATGATCAAGTGGTCACCATCACACCTTTTCATACCGGTACACCCACCACCACCTTCATTAACAATACCGATGGTTTACCCACCAGACGAGGACATCAACGCCCAACAATGGATACAATCTACTCCATGGCGACAGCTGGCACCACAAACGCTGGCGACGCGGCACACCTACTTCCCGACGATCGCAGCACAGGCAATAAAAACACACCACGAACGAAGTAGCACGACGAGGTGACCACATCTTCAACCGAGGCATCATCTTCCTCAACAAGGTTGGAGACACCACGCTCCAGGACTGCATCGCCAGGCTTTGCACGTACCAGACCCGCTACGAGAACCACCACAATAGCTCACACGAAAACACGCCTGGAGCGCCATTCAGGGAGCCGCCGCCCAAGTACATGGCAACGCTGCACAAGGCTACTCCATAGCCCAAACCGACGATCACTAACGCGGGTCAGTCTACGCAAGCGACATGTCGACCCACCGCGACCATCTCTGGGCAGTATTACAATCTACCACGTCATTCACGACCAGGACCTCCTCCCGTCCAATTACCGCAGATAGACCTCACCTGACTTGCTAGATACAGGCACGCCCAATCGTAGTCAGACCGTCAAAACAGACTACTGACCTGCAATACACCATTTCTCCTTCCCCTCGCGGCTATTTCGACACGATGGTGGCGCTCCCTCTCTTGCAGGTTTGAGGTTCTCCTACAAGGGCCGCAGCTTTAGGAATGCACATCTGGTTCATTCGAGGCCTCTGCCTTCTCACATCACTGTTCTGCCGCGCGCCGTTCTTCTCTCCTTCGCGGTACATTCGACGCGATTGGCGGCTCTCTCTCATTCGCAGGCTTGGGCTATCCTACAAAACCCCGGATCGCAGCCCTAGGGTTGCGCATTAACACTACAGGCCCGGTGCACTACCACACCCACCTACGGTTAGACACCCAAGGCCGACTTCGATGGATGCCAGAGGCATTCCATTTTGCCGATTCGAGTCATGCACACAGGTACTAACAGTAGTACCATTTCACCTGAACGGCCAACCTCTCCTACAGGCCAGCCGCACAGAGTCATCTTGCACAGCGAGCTGCCCCTGCCATTCGCACCCGCTTTTGCGATAGCCTCCTTTTGGCCACATCGGCTTAGTACCTAGTGGCACGCCCCCTCCTACAGTTGCAGACATGTGTGCGCAACTTTGGCTGTCCAAAGAAGCCACCTTTCACGTGCACTACATTCTCTGCGTAGGCATCAGCATGCACGCCCACGCCTGGAAGCAGCCTGCGCATCAACTGTTCATTGCTGTTTTGTTCCACTGAAGCCCGTCGCTAATATATATATACATGCTGCTTCCACCAGCGCTCCAGGCCCCACGCTGAGCTGCCATAGGGCGCTCTCTCTCTTGCAGCTCTGGGGTCAACCTACAAAACCCTGGGTCGCAGCTCTCAGGAGTGCGCATTCGCTTCGTCCACGGCCCTCTCCCTACATCACGGTTCTGCCGCTCGCCGTCCTTTTTCCGCCGCGGCTCTGTCGACGCGCATGGCGGCACCCTCCCCCTTCCAGGCCCGGGCGATCCTGCAAAACCCCGGGGTCGCAGCTCTAGGATTGCACGGCATTTTTTCAAGCCAGGCGCAGTACCGCATTTTCCTACGGCTAGACACCCAAGGCTGACTTTGATGGACGCCCGAGGCGCTCCATCCACTCGTTTCGAAATCTAGCGCACAAGCACTAACATCATTTGCATGCGGCCTCCGACCACAGCCAGGCAGCAGCATGTTGGCGACAACGCGCCACTCTTTTGTTGACCCCACAGAGAAACATTGCGTGTATACATTGGAGGCTGCATGCACCGAGCCTCAGAGCACCAGCAGCACAGCAACAGTAGGCTTGATTATTTCGCAGCAGACCTAACAGCACACACACACTCTCTCAGACTTGTGCTGCACCAGATTCCACGTGAGCAATCTGCTCACGTATGAGCTCCAGCAAAACAGCCCGCGCAGAGCGCGCAGCTCACAGCGTTTTGGCAGCACCTAACCACAGCCAGGGCCCTTTTTATCCCAACCGGCCAGCCTTAGACAGGCCAGCCTGCGACACCTATCACAAAACGATCTTGCTGGACAAGTCGGGTTCGTGCTAAACCCGAGAAGAATCGCGCGGAGAGCACGAGGGTTCCAGTATTGATGCGGTTCGGGGCAAGCCCAAAAACCCTGGGCGGCAACCCTAGAACTGCCACAATTGAGTGTCTTCTTTCGACGCTGCATGACAGCTCACGTGACTGCAGAGGTGGCGGTTACATGTTTGAGGGTGGAGGTGGAGGGCCACAGAAGAACAAGCTACCAGCTGTTTTTGCTTACCAGTCCTGCCCTGTTTACTCGGCCAGCCTCTTTTACAGGCCAGCGAATTCCAGACCACATGCGCAGCAATCTCTCCCGCGCGGCCACCACCACTGCTGGAGCGCAATACACCTCCTTTTGGCCGCTTGGGCTGGACAACCTGGTGGCATCTCCCTCCCCTCCACAAGCCGATGTTGCTACCTCCCACGCAATTTCAGACATTGGCCAGCCTAGACCACAGGCCAGTCTACTGGACTGCTCGCACACAGGCATACGCGATACCTTCGGCCGCACATTGCATCTAGTCTTCTCCTCTCTGTAACTCCGCACTCTCATACCTCCAGGCTCTGTTTGGCATCTGACACCGTTTGCCTGCTGAGCACCAGCAGCCACACGCATATACTCTGATCCTTTGTTCCCCATGTATGCTCCATGGTGCCACCAGCTGGCACATACAATGAACAAATGGACGGGGGGGTCATTACAGTAGGGGAGGATGTGCTGGGGAGGTGGATTTACTTCGGTTTGGGGTCCACCTAAACCCTGGGCAGCAACCCCAGAATTGCAATAGTCACGGCGTCGCTCTTTGCATGTGTTAATTGTTTATTGCCATCCGATGAGGCACTACCTATGGAAAAGTTTGGGGATCAGGCTGATCTACTGGGGGCCGTCCCGAGCCCCCCCCACCCCCACCAGTCCCTACAAGTTGCCGTCCCGCTGCGGGGAACGCCCCCCTTGAATGATGAGCGCGCGGGTCTGCCGCTTAGGCGAGACACCTTTTTGACAAGAAAACAACAACAACAACAACAACAACAACAACAACAACAACAACAATTACTAGCACGTGGGGACACACCGTTCTCACCAGTGCCAGGGTTTTCATAGGAGGCGGGCAATACCCCCACTTTGTGGGGGGGCCGGTTCAAGCTTTACCAAATTTCCAAACGACTCTTCGCCACCACCCACACCCAGCTTCCCGCCCTATGACGTTCGGACACTTCACTTCGTGGCATGCGGACGACCGTGGCTACTATTCAGGGCCCCGCGGCCGACGACGACGGCGTGCGCGCGCGAAGAAAAAACGAATGTGTCCCGCATGGTATTATTTGACAGGGATGATGGCCCTGGCAGGTGCGCAACCGTTGTTGCAGAAGTTCGAAAAAGTTGCTCGCAAAAGCCCGTTTGACAGAAATGTTTAAAAAGTGTTGGGTTTCCTACGAATCCGCAAGAGCGCGCGGGATGAAATTTTGACAATTTTTTTTGAAAAACCATTGGTTTTTTGATGTTTTTATGTTAAAATCGCTACGAAAACTAAGGTTTTGGAAGGATTTCGTCTTGCGCGCGCGAATGTCCACTTTACCTTATTTTTTGCAAGGGATTCTTGAAGTTTGGTTATGTTAGAACAAGAAATGTCCACTTTAGCTTATTTGTTGCAAGGGAAAACCGATCGTAACAACACAACCGGATCCGGAATCCCCCGTTTTGCCTGAGACTTCCTAACGAAAATGATGAAAATGAGGTTGCGGCCTAGGCGCGGCGGGGGGGTCGTGCACCAGGGGCCCCAACAATAATTATTCTTAAGAAGAAATTATGTTCAACAACAACAACAACAACAAGAACAACACTAATAATAATAGCAACAACAACAACAGCAGCAACAACAATAACAACAACAACAACAACAACAACTACAGCAGCAGCAGCAGCAACAGCAACAGCAGCAACAGCAACAGCAACAACAACAAGGCTACAACTGAAGGAGGTACGACGGCACACTTCAACGGAGTCTCCAGCGATAGCCTTGCGTTTGCAAAGGAGCTGAACTCCATGCGTGCAAGCTTTACGCAATCCGAAGTTCGTCATCACATTCGCGTAAGTCCAAGGCGAAAACAGCATGTTGAAAAGGATGGGCCTCCATCTGTGCAAGTCTGGCACAAGCTGGAAACTCGAGTCTGAAAACCAGGGGAAAGTCCAAGCGGCAATCCAATTTTGAAAAAGAAGTGGCGTTCATCTGTGTAAGAGTTGGAAACCTTGAGAAACGAATGCGTGCAGCGCTCAGGCGGGAGTCACATATTGGAAGCCATCAGCTTTCCATATTTGCATATGCTGGACATGTTTGACACGACTGAGCGCGGCGCCAAGACGAGAACCAAATATGGAAAACGACCCGCCCTCTAGCATTGTAATTGTTGGAAGCTTGGCTAACGACTTCGAGCGGTGCAAATGCGAGAGCCACATTTGGAAAACCACCGGCACGAAGTCTTTGGAAGTGCTGGAGCCTGTAAACAAATCAGGATGTTAGTTCGCAAGGAATTCTACAGAGACATGCCCGGCCGAATCTACTCCTACGGACACTCCTGGTCGTGCGACAGGAGGGTGTTTTGAAGGAAGAGGGATGGAGGAGGAGCAGCAGCGGGAGCAGGGGAGGAGGAGGAGGAGGAGGAGGAGGAGGAGGAGGAGGAGGAGCAGGAGCAGGAGGAGGAGGGGGAGGAGGAGTGGGAGGCGAGACTTGACCAACAAGAAGGTCTTGCAGGACGAGTGCGGCTCCTGGGCCCGCCCAAGCATCTGGCCCACGCACCCGCGCGCAGCGAGCTGCGCACGGGCACCCTGGGCCGCACGGGCCCTCTGCCTCGACGCGAGGGCCTCGGCTCGGGCCTCGAAGGCTCCCGACCCCCGCCGCTGGGCCTGGGCCCGCTGGGGCCCGAGGGGCCGCAACACCTCCAGGACGGTCGGCCTCTTCGGGCCGTCGGTCGGGGGACCCGCCTGGGCCCCCGCGGAGCCACCGCGGGAGAAATGCCCAGGCCAGAAATCCAGAAAGTCGATGCCAGATTCCGAGGGCGACCTGAGGCTACCGAGAAGCCCTTTCCCGCTCTTGGGGTGCTTCCCACGCACGACACTGCTACGATTGCTCTTGGCACTGGGGATCGGGCCCCCAGAACATGTATCCTGGAGGCCTCTTCCCTTCCTATCATAAATGTGCCCACAGCACGTGGAGCCATACAACAAGAGACCATTCGATCGCGATGCATCGCGGGCATTTTAATCCGCGAAGATCGGCGCCGCAAGCAGTGCGTGCCCGCGCACGCGCCACGGCCGCAGGCCGCCGTCTGCTGCAGCCCGCGGGCCCCCGTCCGAGCCGAGGGGACCTAGCTTCAGGTTTCACGCCGTCGTCCCCGTCCCACTCGTCGGGGCCCTCGGGCCACTCGCCCAAGTCGATCAGCTTGAGCGCGCCAACGCCCATGGAGTCCATCAATCCGCAATGGGAAAAAGTGGACCTCCTGCAGCGCTGCACACTGCGCCGCTTGTCGGGCGATCACCCGGCAGCCCTCCAGGCACTGGATGTCCGCCAGTGGCGCCCTGGCGGCCGCAGCTCCCTCCTTGGCCCGCATGTCCGCCCTGTCCAGCTCGAGCTGGGTGGTCTGCCCGTTCCTCACCGCCGACTGGCCCAGGTGGGCCTTGACCTTGACCACCGTGGCGTCCTGGAGCCTCCCCGCCCTCCCTGCCCAGAGGTGGACCCGTTCGCAGCTGGCGGATGCCGCCGCCTCTGGGCGGCCTGCGCAGCGCACGGTGGCGAGGCAGTCAGTGTAGAGGCGGAAAGGGGCCGCTTGCCACCGCGTCCGTCAGCACCTTCACCGCGTAGTCCTCGCCGTCCCTGGCAAGCTGCTCTGGGCCCTCGCTGAGCGGGACCGCGCCCCAGGCCTCGGCGAGCAGCTTGCGGCTCACGTCGTGCACCACGACGGACCAACCAGCAGCCCGCAGATTGGGGTAGTCCTGGTACGACGCCAGAGCCGTCGACGAAGATGTGCTCCTCGCTGAGGTAGGGCCGGATCTCGAGCCGGCTGGTGGAGCACTGGAAGTAGTCACCTAGGGGCCGCGTCGGCCACTGGAAGAGCTCCGACACGTCGGCGAAGAGCTCCCTGGCGAAGAGCTCCGTGAACGGGTAGCCGAGGCCTTCCACCTCCTCAGCCGCTTGCCTCAGCGGGCTGCCGAGGGACCAGTAGGGGCCCTTCTGCCGGCAGGGAAGGGACGGGAAAGACCCAGGGGAAGGACGGCAGCAGCTGCCTCCTCGGGACCGAGGAGTCGACGGCCCCCGACGCTGGCCTGGCACCAGTGGGCGTTCTGGACCAGGCTGCGCAACGCCCGCTGGTGGTGCAGGCCCCACACCGCCGAGCGGTGGCCCGTGGGGTCCAGAAGCGGCTGCCAGATGGGCGGGGCGCTCGAGCCCCACATGTGGGGACCTTGCCTGGCCACCTCCTCGAGCCCGATCGCCACGCAGCAGCCCAGGGAGACCACGTGGCCGGAAACGGCAGGGGAAAGCCTTCGCACCTCGTACACGCTGCCCTTGGCGTCGTGGAGCCTGCACGGGTCGCCCAGGACGAAGCCCCATTTGATCCTCTCGAGCGTGAGGGCCAGCGCGCTGATGGGCTCCCTTCACCATTCGCCATGGGTGCTGCTTCTGCGCGATGGCCAGACCCCTGGCCAGGCAGGAGCGGGCGGCCGCCTCGGGCAGGCGCGAAGCCCGGACCATCTCCACGAAGGTCATGAGCGCAGTCCTGGTGAGGATGGTCAGCGGGTCGCGCTTCCAGCCACTTGTCGAGGCGAGGCTGGCCAATCCAAGCGCCGCCCCGCGGGGCAAGCGACCGCGCGCCTTGACGGCGCCAACTCGCAGCTGGCGCAAGCGCCCGCTGGGGACCCCCATGATGGCTCAGCCTCACGTAGCTTTGGCTGTCGGCCCCGCGCGGCAGACTCGAGCTCGGTCTAGCCCTGGCCAGAAAGAGCTCGGTGAGCTTCCTCCCCTGGGCCTTGGCCTGCCGTTCTCTGCTGGCCGTCGCGGTCACCCTGCAGGAAGGGCCCCGAGACGGCGTCGCCTCCGAGGTCCCTGCGCACGTCCACGAAGTCCTCCATCTCCAGGTCCCAACCAGGTTGGCGCTTGAGCGCCTCTCGTAGTGCCTTGCTGGTCGCAAAGGCCTTGGTCTTGCGCCTGATCAGCGGCAGGTGGGCCTCCTTCACCTTGGCGCAGAAAGCCTGGTGGGTGTCCCCCAGCTGCTGCGCCACCATGGTGAGCGGCCCCGTCACGCGCGCAGAGACGTCGTCCACCACGTCGAGTAACCGGCGATGGGGGCGGCCATCGCCGCGGCTCGCAGGGCAGAGAGCAGGAGGAGCTCAGCTAAGGCCGCGGCGCACGAGCATCCAGCAACCACCGTACCGTTGGCAGTGATGGGCCCGCTCAGACAGGTGCCGATGCGAGCCCGCCTCGGGGCCAAAAACGCACAGCACAGGGCCCTCAGCAGGCCCATGTCAAAGCCTCAGGCCAGCGCCGCCTCCCGCAGCTCGGCACGTGCGATGTGCCCGTAGCATGTGCGTAGTGATAGATCGGCGTAGAAGGAGGCAGCTTCCTCCTTGGCGTTCCTGGCGCGGGCCACGCACGCGCTGTGAAGCCAGGCCGCCTTGTCGCAGCCCCGGGCCGAGGACTTGCCCCAGGTGGCCGACTGGTCGATGGAGCGCCATTCTGGCAGGTGCGCAGCATGAGCCCGATTGGCCGCTGCCCGCCGTCTGGGTTGGGCGGGAAGGCCATGGCGATGGCCCGGGGCTCGCCACCGCGTGAGTTGCGCCCCCGCGCGTTCAGCAGGCTGGACATCGCCCCGCCCCAGCCCCGTGCGCATAGAAAACTCGCGCGAGGCCGGCGCGATGGCGCCCACGGTGATGGGCAGCAGAGTCCAGCCGCCGATCTGCCAGGACGTCGGGCGCTCCTGCTCGCCACGGCAGGGGGTCCGCACACGGCGGGGGCCAGTCTGCCAGCGCCCTTCCCAGCGCTGGCTGGCCAACCAGCGCCAGGTCGGTCGCCCCAGCTTCGAGGATGGGGACAGGTTCTCCGCGGGCCTTCTTGGAGACCTCGTGGGCGATGGAACCCTGGCGCTCGAAGGCCTCGTCTGTGAACTCCTCGTATTACATATTGCTGACATTGGCGCCTGCAGTTGCCCGCGATCTGCTCGATCATGGCCAGCAGATGATAGCCCGCGTCTGATTGGTGGGCGATCTCGTCCCAGAAGCTGCCGAAGATCGCGTCGTCGAACATGGTGATGCCCTGGGCCTGGAAGTCCGAGACCAGCCTCAGCGCCGCCTCGTGGAGCACCTGCCCTCGCCTGGTCTGGCAGCTGCCCGGCTGGCCCCCAGGGCCAGGGCCCCGCCTGCGCCTGGCAAGGCGGCGCAGCGGCAGCCAGAGCTGCGCGGCAGGCGAAGCTCTGCCCATGCGGTCCGCCTGGGCCCTAACCCCCGGCGGAGCGACGATCGCCCTGAGCCCTTGGCCTTGCCCTTGAAGTCGCGGGCCTCGCTGTCGGGCATGCCGCGAAGCTCCTGCAGTGACTCATCGACCTGACAGAACCAGCTCTTGGCCTGCCCCTCGGGGGCTGCGTCGGGCAGGGGCTGCGTCGGGCGGGTCGGCGACGAACTCAAGCCCGAAGCACTTCGGCACCCGCTGGGTCCGGACCGCGGGCCGCTGACAGCAGCCTCGCAGCGCGAGCGTGACCGCCGCGTGGGGGCCGTTGGGCGCGTCCGCGCGGGCTGCGATGGAGTCGACCATGTGCTCCGGCGCCGCGGAGATGACGAAGCAGTCGTACTCGTTGCGGTCGCAGTTGGCCGTGCCTGGCGCGAATACTGCGCCGCCGACCAGCTCTGGCCAGGCCGAGTCGGCGAGCTCGGTGGCCTTGATGTTCCAGTCGCCGCCGATGACGAAGGGCTCGTCCAGGCAGGCGCAACACTCGCGGAGGTCCTTGAGGAGCTGGAGGTTCGCCCCCTTGAGCCCAACGCCGTCCTCCAGGTAGATGGAGAACATGGCGATGGTGGTGCCAGTTCCTGGGGAGAGCCTGCGGGCGATGACCCTGCGCCGCGCGCCTGTTCACGGCCGATGGTGTCGGGCCGAGCCCAACAGGCGGGAGGAGATGATGCCCACTCCTGATGACACCGCCATGGCCGCCTCCCCCCTCCTGAGAACTCGCGAGCAGGCCAGCTGCTGGCCGCCTCGGTCGGCCCAGCCGTGGCTGCTTGCTCCTCGGCCGTGGAGGTCGAGAAGCGCGTCTCCTGGACCAGCATGATGCGCGGCTCGTGCCGTGTTTTTTTTTGGGGGGGGGCACTCATGGACGCTAGCGGCCGAGCTCCACATGTTGCCGTTGTACGGGCAGATGCGGAGGTCCACGTCTAGTTTGCCACAGGCCAGCACCAAAGGCCCTTGGTTGGGTAGGAGCTTGACGAGCTGCGGCAGATGCCGAGCCGCACCTGGTTGTGCTGATCCATCCGCGATGTTGGCATAGAGGAAGGTGTCCTCCTTGCCAGGCTGTGGTGACACTACGATTGGGAGCGCGCCCGCACTGATTTCCGCGCCCCCATTGGCCACAACGGGCTCATGAGACTGGCTGCCCCGCACAAGCGCCGCGACGTCGGGCACCGTAACCGCAGCATGCTCCGAAGAACTTTAGATCGTCGGGGTCCTGGCCGAGGTCCGCGAACGGGTAGCCCTCCTCCTCGTCCAGGCCGCAGCGCTCATTGGCCCCGACTGCGGCGCTCTGCCCCCTCAGGGCGTCTTCTGCCGCGCCAAGGACCGAGCGCCCCAGCAGCGGCGCCACCGCGTGGAGCACCTGCAACGCTCGCAGAAGGGGTGGTGCCCGTGCCGTTGGCCGCCTTGGTTGCGGCCCGCTCGTGGAGCCCCACCTTGGCCGCCTGGGCGGCTGCTGCGGCGAGCTCGGCAACGACCTGCCGGGTGCCCAGCTGCTCCTGCTCGGGCGCAGCTGCAGCGGCGGCCGCCGCTGGGGCCGCGGGCGCGCCCGCCGGAGCCGCAGGCTGCTCCGATGGGCCTGCTCCACCGCGGGGTTCGCCTCCCAGTGGCGCGTCCTCGTCAGCCGCCCCAGGCGCGGGCTCGTGCTCGCCGCCCTCCTGGCTGGCGACCTCGCGCTTCCTGGCTGCCTTGGCCTCCGCCACCTGCTTGGCCATGCGGCCCAGCTGGGCGCTACAGGTGGCCGAGCTTTCTGCAGCGATATGCTTCCCAGTGCGGACCATCTCGCGGAAACTGTCCTGGGCCTCCTTCTCCAGATTCTCGAGGCCGCCAGGGAGGCTGAAACCGAAGAGGACCATAATGTCCGTGACGTCCTGCTTGATGCCCGCCGCCTTGCTGCGCCGGTGGGGCGCAGCCTCCTCCTCCTCGGCCTGGGCTTCAGCCTGGGCCAGCGCCTTCTCGCCCCGCCGTGCCTTGGCCTCCTCGGGCGCTTGCTCACAGTCGGCGACGGCCCAGGCGGCGGAGTCCAGCACCACGGCGGCGTGCTGTCGACGGCCCCCCGCCGACAGGAGCCCCTGCGCCGTGGGGCGCGGCGCGCGGGGAAGCGGCTGGGCCTCGCACCTGCCGCCTCGGCTGCCACGCGCGAGGCCCCCGCCACCTTTGGAGCCTGCGCGGCAAGGAGCGCGTCCAGTTCGCCGGGGCCTGGGGCAGGCCCCCGCGCCCAAAGGGCCTTGCGGAAGCTCGGCTGGTCCTGGCCAGCGCTTGCTGCAACAGCGCCACTAATTCCCTTGCCGTCCTTGTCGCCCGTGCCCTTGCCCTTGCCCACCTTCTCCTCGCCACCTTTGCGTCCGGGCTTGCCAGCATCACCAGCGCCGTTGGCCCAGGCGCCGCGCGGCGAAGGGGTGGGCGAGGTGCCGACGGAGAGCGCCATGCCGCAGTGGTAGCAGCTCTCGTGCTTGCGGAAGGTTCAGCGATAGCGGCAGGCCGTGCACACGACGAAACCAGCCGCCTTCGCCATCGGTGCTGCGCTCGGGACGGCAGGAACGGGAAACACCTCCGTTTATCCACCGACCCCAGCGCATGGTGCGAGATAGAAAGGCGCTGCTAGACTTTATGATGTCTTGCCTGTCGCGGACTAGTGGTATTTACTTTTTCCCCTGAGGAAAACATCAAGGTGAGCCACAATGGCTACGGAGGAGGAGGAGGAGGGGGAGCAGCAGAAGAAGAAGAAGAAAATGAGGGGGACCGCCGATGTCTCAGCCGCCCTTCCCTTGCCCCCACAGCTGCACTGCGACCGCCGCTCCAGGTGCAGGGACGCGCATGCGCGGTGCTCTGCGGGACGGAGAAAGGAGGGAGGGGCATGAAATAAAAGGCGCGGCCACCAGGGCAAGCGCAAGACGTGGGAGGTCGTCGGCGGCGCGGACACCGGGGGCGGCCGCAGCCGCGGGGAGGGGGTAGCGGAGGCCAGGGGAGGACACTCGGGAGCAGGAGAACGGTGGGGACGAGGAGCGAGGAGGAAGCGGAGGAGGAGGAAAACGAGAGCAATAACAAAAAGAGGAGGAGGAGGAGGAGGTAGAAAGAGGGGGAGACAGAGGAGGAGAAGAGGGTGGGTGGAGGAGGAGAAGAACGAGCAGGAGGAGGAAGCGGGGAGAGGAGGAAGAGGGGAGAGGAGGAGGAGGAGGAGGAGGAGGAGGAGGAGGACGAGGAGGAGGAGGAGGAGGAGGGATGGAGGAAGGAGGGGGGATAGAAGGTGGGGCGGGAAGAGGGGGGATGGGAGATGGTCCTCCTCCACCTCCACCTCATCCTCCTCCGCGCGCGCGGGAGCGTGATCATTTCGACGACGACGCCAACGACGACGACGACGACGACGACGACGACGACGACGACGACGACGACGACGACGGCGACGGCGGCGGCGGCGGCGGCGGCGGTGGCGGCGCGGCAGCGACGACGGCGGCGGCGGTGGTGGCGGCAGCGGCGGCGGCGCGGCGGCGGCCGCGGCGACGACGGCGGCGGCGGCGACGACGACGACGACAACGACGACCTGCTGGGCCTCGCGGCTCCTGCTGCCCGCGAGGACAGGGGCGGCATCGTGGTTCGCGAGGGCGCGGACCTGAGGCCCCCTGGCACATTGCTCGGGTATAGCCAGGACCCCGGGTGAGGGGACCCGGTTATTGGTGGGGCCCTGGGGCCCCTCAATTGGCCAGAGTCACTAAACCAGGTTTGCCGTAACTGGTGTTTTTCGGGTGACGGCAGTTCCGGTCAGTGGAAATGGGGCGGGGGGGCGCTCCCGGTACAAATCACTGAACCTGGTTCCACTAAACCCAGTTCTGGCAAAGCCCGAATTGCGGCGCCGGCCGGCGGGGGAGGAGGGCCGAGCTCCAGCAGTCATCGAGGCTCACGCGACGGGGGTCAGCGCTAACGAGGTCAGCCAAGCCCCTCTGGCTGACCCGGGTTTGGGAGCCACGTGGGGCCGACTCCCACCTTCCCCGTCCTCCGCTGACTTGGGTCTGGGAGCTACCAAGCGGCCGGGTCTCGCAACGGAGCCCTAGCCGACCTGGGTTTGCGCTGACCCCGGTTACTGCGTCCTTGAATTCAGTGCCCAAGCGGGGGGGAGGGGGTCGCCACTCCTCGCCGTGAGAGGAATCGCAGGCCTAGAGGTTGACACCAACACCAAGATCGGCGGTGTGCCTCCACCGAGGGAAGACGATCCCGATCTCGGTGATGGCGGTAATATTCTGGCTTCCAGGGTGGCCGACATGTTGCCACCCACACCGAAAAATCTAGGACCATCTTCCCCCCCTATGGAGGCAAGCCCCTGGGCTGTGGGGTTGGTGCCAATGTCAAGGCCTCCAAAGGAAGGGAGGGGATCCTGGGGGAGGCGGGCCCCTGGGGCGGGCGGGGTGCTCCACTTTCGGGCTCCCGGGGGGGCGGGTAGGATCTCGCCGCCGTCAGGTCGACTGCACGTAAGAGTGACCCTTCGCCGGAGTAACCTTTGGTGCGGGCCCATTGGGGTCCCCGATCGCCGAACGCGAGGCGGCAGTGGCGTCGTGCGCGCTTGTGTTTGGCCCCCCCGCGGCCCCAAAAAAGCCGCGCACCGAAGGTCACTCTTGCCCAGGGTCACTCTTACGTGTAGCCGATCAGGCTCCCCCCGGGTGCCGAGACCGTCGACAAGCTCTTTCCGTTGCGCGCGTCGCCAGACGATGAAGGTAGCAACGGGAGCCCCCCCCGTGCCCAGCCGAGGCCGCCCGAGTCCTTGCAGCCGCGTGTTCATCCTCCTCCGCCGTCGGAGGAAACGGGTCATGGCGTTGGATCGCCGTGTTCGGCGATTGCAAGCTGGTCTTGTGGAAAGCCCAGCGTGTGCAGGACTTGTTTCTGCCAGGATTCGGTTCTCCCAAGCCAGGCCACTCCCGACCTCAAAGGCTCGAGAGGGTTCGAGGGGTCTTGCTTTACGAATATGGTTTTGGTGGGAACTCCAAGGAAGTTGATGTCATCACAGCTGGACTCCCTCAGAGATTCTAGCCAGAACGCACCCTTGGACGGGTTCAGAGGTCGGCTTTGGGTTCCCAAACCCAGAACCGCAGAGGTTCTAAAGCTTGCACAGCACCGCCGCACCATTGGAAGCATTGGGATATGTCCGACTGTCGGTTGGAAACGTCCTGTAATATACCCTCACCGAGTGGCCCGCACAGACAAGCCGAAGTTTTGCGATGATGAACATCAGCAGGTTGAGGAATGTATCCGATGTGGCGCGCACACCGAGGAGCGGTTGTCGAGGGACCAGATGGATTCGGAGGATTGGTGCGCGCGGTGGTTGACGTCACAGGGTCGCATAGACCAAGACCAACTCACTCCATCACAAGGAGCTCGTGGGAGCCTAGGCGTCCAAGCTGTGGCCGTCACTGTGCCGTCTTAGGGCCCTTCAGGGGGGTCTCTTCAGATACTCGATGAGGCATGTCGCGGCCCACTTTGATGCCTTTTAGTCCGTATTGCGCCTCTTGCACGCATCTGCAGCACCTTCGGGGGCATCTTGGGCCGTCTTGAGGCCCTCGTGGACCGTCTTCGGGCACTCGTGGGCTGTCTTGGGGGCGTCGGGGGCCGTCTCGTGGCCCTCTTGGCCGTGCCAGGAAGCTCTCGTGGGCCGTCTTGGTGTCTGCGAAAAGGCGCTCCGTCACCTCAAACTCTTAAGGAGCCTTGGCGTCAACAGTGTCCGTCACTATGCCGTTTGCAGCCAGAAACTTTGGTCTGCAAGCCGCGTCCTGGATGTAGCCGTCTGGGGGCCTTCCTCTTCAGAGGGTGTTAGAGACAGCGTCACGGCCTCCCGTTCCCCCTCAAACAGTCGCCACCCTGAAAATTGGGCTGGCACGGTGGCGGGACTTGCCGCGGGCAGCTGGATGCAAAGCGATGCAAAGCAATTCAAAGTAACGCAAAGCAAAGCAACGCAATGCATAGCCATACAATGCAAAACGGCGAAAACATAGCTTCCAGACCGACAGCCAGTCCCAAGTCCTGAGAAACTAGCTAGAGCAATTCAAGTGGTGCAATCCAGCGGGCGACGGGCGGCGACAACGCGGCGACGGAGCGGCAACGGCGACAACGTAGCCGCCAGACCGCCACACCGGCCCAGACGACGGGCGGCAACGAGGCGGCGACGGGGCGGCGACGGCGACAACACAGCCGCCAGGCTGCCACCCCAGCCCAGACGACGGGCGGCGACGAGGCGGCGACGGCGACAACATAGCCGCCAGCCCGCCACACCGGCCCAGACAGCGGGCGGCGACGAGACGGCGACGGGGCGGCGACGGCGACAATGCAGCCGCCAGACCCGTCTCACTAGCCCAAACGAGGGTTGGCGACGAGGCGACGACGGGGCGGCGACAGCGACAACATAGCCGCCAGACCCTCACACCAGCCCACACGGCGGGCGGGCGACGAGGCGGCTATGGGGCGGCGACAGCGACAACATAACCGCCAGAACGCCACGATGGCCCAGTTCTTCAGAAGTAAGAACCCCCAAGTGCAAGCAGTGCTTGCGGAAAACACGATTGAGGATAGCTGTCGATTAACCATCGGCGGCGAGCGAGGGGGGAAATGAGAAGGTGAAGGCCTTCTCAGAAGGCGGCGGGACTTCTCAGAAGCCCTAGCGCCTTCTGAGCAGTTTTTCGTTTTCGGGCAAGGCTTAGAAAACTTCTCAGAAGTAGGCTGGGCGATGTCCCATCCTTTGAGAAGGTCTTCTCCTTATCACTTCCCCCCCTCGCTCGCCGCCGACACCAAGTATTTGCAGCCGCCCCCACAGCTGCCGGAAACGCGGAGGAAAGAACCGAAATGCAGTTTTGTTTCGAGGTCGCTTGCGAGGGCAAAGCGGCGAGCGCACAAAGGCAGAGCGCTGACTAAGCAAGCGCTTCCAGCGGTCGGCGTGAAGGCGCCGCCGTGGCGAGAAGCCTCAGCACTAAAGCGAAGGAGCCGACCTGGAGCGCGGCACAACCGAAAAAATCGCCAAACCGATACGAACAGCTTGCTTAGAGGAAGGGCGACTGGGACGAAGCAGCCGCACGTGCGTCCGCAAGGCTAGCGCGCACTCGAGTGAGCCGCTGAATCCCCGAAGGCGAGAGGCCCGACGGTTCGAAAGCCGACGGAACAGACTTAAAGAAAGGCACGAAGCAGGACTCTAAACGAGAGGCTCGGCACGCGACAGAATGGCGTGCCGACCGCTACTGCGCGAGACAGCTTGGGGCAGGCCCGAGGAGCACCAGAGCGCTGCGAGAGGGGCAGCACCCGAAGCCGCTCGAGCTGGCTGAGGTCAGGGGCATCGCGCATCCCACGGCTGGCAAGCGGCTGCCCAAAGGGGGAGGAGGAGGAGGAGGAGGAGGAGGAGGAGGAGGAGGAGGAGGAGGAGGAGGCGGGGGCCTTCGGTCGCCAGCTTCAGGCCGGGAGTCCACTTGATGGAAGGCGGGCAAAGCACCGCGCGCAACGAGGGTGCAGGCAAGAGAGGAGCAAGACCACGCCCGCCTCCCGCGCCCGCATGTCTCTTGGCTTGCTGATCGGTGTCTTGACTATACGCGTTGCCCGAGCTAGCACAGGGCGACTCCATCACCCGTGCGGGCTCTCCCACACCTCGACGAGGTGCTTCTCGTGTCCTGGCAGCAAATGCACCTTCGCTCTCGTGCAGTCCTGCATCTCCGCAGTTCGCCGATCGCGTCGGCGACCTGGTCCTGGCCAGGCGCATCCACCTGCGTGATACCCTCAAGCTCGCGGTTTCCCTGGCTGGTAATCGTCCAGTACGACAGGCGCCATGTATAAAATCCTCGCGTGCGTGTGTCCACGGGCCCCCATGGGCCCATTCCATCGGCGCCCGAAGCTGCCGCAGAGCGCTGCCAGGTCGTCTCCTCGGCTCTTGTGCGGTCGAAAACGTCCTCCTCTGCCGAAGCGGCTTACCCCACGGCCTTCACAGCGGCACATGATCTTGAGGTGGGTCGTCATAGAGTACGTCGTATTGCTGCTGACTTCCACTTCGTCAGCGTCCTGGATCAGGCCTACGTTGGTTCCGTTCCTCGCCGCTTCCATAATTTCGCCTGCAGTCTTGAGGTACTCAAACGTATATCCGAACATGCTGATCTGATCACGCACGGAAGCCCTCCAGAGCAGGCGCACATACGTACAACGGGAGGCCGGGCCCGGGGGCCCCGGGCCCGCGACTCCGACCGCAAATGTGCGGACCGGGGGCACGGCCCGCCTTCCGGAGGCCCAAAATCGCTCCTGAGAGTTACTTGACAGCCACCACGGCGGCCCGAGTCACCCCCACGATGCCCCCCAGGAGTCTCCGACGGCCCAAGGTGCGGCTCAAACGGCCCCAGAGGTGTCCGCGACGCTTCCGGACCGCTCCAGGAGGACCCCCCAGAGGACCCAGAGAAGCAGCAAGTGTCACATCCCCGGAGGAAACCAACATGTTTTGCATACTCGCTCTTCTTGATCTCAACACGGTCGGCCCCCAACCAGGCTCCGAAAGACGTCCAAAGAGACCCCAAGATACGCCAGGCCTCTGGCCCACAACCTACGTAGGCATATTTCCTTGATCGACCCCAGACCGCCGTCAAGGCGGCTTCAGAGGGGAGGCGTCCACGACGCTTCAAGACAGCTCGAAGAGGACCCCAAAGAGGGCCCCGAAAAGCAAGCATCGCCTCATCCCCTTAGGAAAACGTGCATCTTGAGCATGCTCGCCTTCTTGGTCTCAACACGGTCCAAGACGACCCCAGAGGTCTCCAAAACCGACCCGAGACTGCACAAGAGGCCCTCGAGAGGGCCCCTGGACGGCCCAAGAGGGCCCCAAGACAGACCAAGAAGCCCCGAAGACGGCCTCCGTGGCCATTCTGGCTCAAGACGCTCGGTCAGGTCGAATTTGCCGGCTCGGCCAGTTCTGCCCGACCGGCCTGTCACAGCAGACCCGAGGCCATGGCGGCGGAGCCGGCCGCCGCCGGGGCCCTGGAAGCCCACCTGCAGGCCCTCGTCCGGGCCCTGGACCTGCAGACGAGCTTGGTGCGCGGCGCCCTTGGCCTGCACCAGGATCCCTCGAGCCCGGACCAAAGTTCCGCCGAGGAGGTGTTGAACAAGTTTGAGGTCGCGATCGACCGCGTTCGGTCCGACCTGGTCGCGATGACCACCGCTGCCGAAGGCCCTGAGAAGCCTCCGGAGAAGTTCACTGTCCAGGACATCACCCCCCCCGAGACCACGACAAAGACTGACCAGTACACGCTGAGCGGAGCCGACTCAGACCCCGCTGCAGAGGTCGCGTTGGTCGCCGACCCTCCCTTGGACCTCGCCGCCAGAGCAAGTGCCGTGAGCTCGGCAGGCCAAAGGGAGGGCGGCCTGGGCCAGATTGCGAGGCCCAGGTTCAAGAGCACGCGGTCTGGAGATGTCATGGGGACATCCTCCATTGAGTCATTGAGCTCCAGTTCGTCATTGGGAGCTTACCGGGCAAACACCCAGTACTTGATGCAGGTAGAGTCCGTGTCGAGGAGCCAGACACAGCACTCTCCCTGCATCGACGGCGCGCTCAATCCAGACTGGCCTCCGAGGCTGGTGTGGGACATGTTGATAATTGCCCTTGTCCTGTGCGACAGCGTGGTGATCCCGTTCCAGTTGGCCGAGTTTAGCACGCAGCTGGGATTCAATCAAGTCTGGCTCTGGCTGACGTTTAGTTTTTTCCTGTGTGACCTGGTGATGAGCTTTTTCACGGGCTACCACTCGGGCACGAAAGACAAGCGTTTGCAAGAGGGCACCCTCGTCACCAACAGGTCCAGTATTGCAACCAACTACCTCCGTGGATGGTTCTGGGTTGACTTTATGAGCACTGTGCCGTGGCACGTCATCGCTGACGCTTTCAGCTCGGACACCGCGGCAGACTCGACGTCGGCGGACCAGTTGACGAAGCTCGCAAAGGTAATCAAGTTGACGAGGCTTCTGAGGCTGATGAGAATGCTGCGCCTCTACAAGCTCTCGGTTATTTGGGAGCGCCTCGAGAGCCGCATCGGGTCCATCACGGCCTTGAACGTGGTGAGTCTACTCAAGGTCCTCGGCGTTTGGGTTGCGATCTGTCACTGGGGCGCGTGTTGTTGGTGGATGGTTGGCAAGAGAAACAGCTTGGCGATGATCTTGACGTTTCAAGATGACGATCCGAATGAGCTCCATTGGACAGAGGTGCAGCGCAGGCACAGCCCGCACCAAGACTACGAATTCTGGACATGGGTCGAAAAGCCTGCGTCGGAGCAGTATGTGTTTTGCTTCTACTGGATCCTTGGAGTGATGCGTACCATGCCAGCCGAGGTCACGCCTGTCAACTTGATAGAGAGGATGTTCGTCCTTCTTTTCATGTTTTTCGCCGTCATGGCTTTCGCCGTCAACGTCGCCCGCCTCACGCAGGCCTGGTTCAAGTTCAGCGCGCGCAAGGACGCGTTCAAGGAGGAGATGGCGTTCGTCCGCATGCACCTGAGAACGAACAACTGTACGACTTCGCTGCAATTGCGCGCGCAGGCATACCTGAGGTACCTCTTCGAGAAGAGGAAGATCCATGCCAAGGAGATGTCCCTGCTGAGCGCCCTACCCGACGGGCTGAAGCTGCAGATGAGGCAGGCCTACAGGATCCCCTATCTCAAATTGGTTCCAGGTCTCGAGGACTGGACTGATCAAGTTCTGCGACGATTCTGTGACGCCACCGAGACCGTGGACTATCTGACTGGCGACAAGATTACTGAGAGGCACAACGACGCGGAAGCCGCCTACGTGCTCATGATCGGTGGCATACAGGTATTCCACGAGACCCCTTCGATGACACGTTTCTCCACCAACAATGGCCACAACGTGTCCTCGATGCTCAGGGCCATGTCGCCGACGTCTATCGAAAGCGGCCCCCCCCTGACGGTGGTGGACGAGCATTGCCTTTTCGATAAGGAGGCGAATTCGTTGTGCAGGAACACTGTGGTGGCAACGGAGTGTTCTGAAGTGCTGCGCATAGATCGGCTGAAATTCCAGGAAGTGTTGCGTATGCGCGGCAACAGGGAGTACGAGAATCTTTTGGCAACAAGAGAGAACAGCCGGCAAAGGGCAGCCGGAACCCCCACATACGGCAACCAGCGGCGTTCGAGGGCCTCAGTGGCATGGCACCACATCGTAGCTCGCCTAGGCATCCCAGGCGCTACCTCAGGGTAGGTCGCTTTACCAGACAGCTGGATGAGGGAGGGGACGCGGCATGGAAGCTTACTAGGTGCATGCGCGTCTGTCTTGTGCTTGAGTGTCAGATTGGAGGCTGCTGTCCGCACAAAGACAGCGGACGAGTGTGCACGTGGTACAAAGAAGTGTGGCAATGACTGACTTGATTCATGCGAAAGGAAATTACCTCAACGACCCAAAATAGAAGCCCCGAAGAAGGCCCAAAAGGGCCCAAAGAGAGCTCCAAGATGGGCCCAAGATGGGCAACTGGAGCTGCTGTTCCGCGCCCTCCGCCTGACCCCCGAGGTCCCAACAGGCCCCCAACAGGCCCTGGGAGGCTCCAAAATAATATCCAGAGAGGCCCCCAAGAGACCCCAGGAGGCGCCCGGGAAGCCCCCGGGAGACCCCCGAAAGGTCCTTAAACCGGCTCCGAGAGACTTCCAAAGATGTGGACGCCCGAAATGGGCACGGAAAGAATGGGTACAATGCCAAACAACAAATGTTGTCCGAAACCAACAGCGGCCGCTGTTGGGCAGGCAGCCCTCTGTCTCAAATCGACACAGGCCGCGGCGGCGTGGACAGCGAGTCCTGTTCAAAATAAACAGGAACTGCTGTTGCGCATTGTACCCATTCTTTCCGTACCCATGTCGGGCGTCCAAAAAAGAGACCCCAGGGCCCAGGGCCTTCTGGGCCGGAACATTTGACCACAAATCATTGATTCGGGTTTCTGTCCGTTGTTGGAAGGTCCCAGATCCGCCCCCAGAGCTCCCGGACCGCAGTCAAGGCGGCCCAACACGGCCACGAGTCGTCCTTCGGACGGCCTCCAGGAGTCTTTTAGAGGAGGAGGAGGAGGAGGAGGAGTCAGGAGTCAGGAGGAGGAGGAGGCAGAGGAGCAGAAGGAGGAGGAGGATAATAGTAATAAGATGATGAAGAGGAGGAGGGAAAGGAGGAGGAGGAGGAAGAGGAGGAGGAGGAGGAGGAGGAGGAGGAGCAAGGCTCCCAACTGAGAGCGCTGACGTAGCACGCGCTTGCCAGCAAGGCTCCCAAGAGCGAGCGGTGACGCAACAAGCTCTTCCCACCGAGGCTCCCAAGAGTGAGCGGCAACGTAAGCATCTCTGGGCGCGAGGACTCTGAACAGAGAGCGGTGACGCAACAAGCTCTTCCCAGCAAGGCTCCCAAAAGAGAGCGATGACGTAACTCGCGCTTATCAGCAAGGCTCCCAACAACGAGCGGTGACGCAACAAGCTCTTCCCAGCAAGGCTCCCAAGAGCGAAGGAAGCCATGAGCCATCTCGGGCAGGTTGCCAAAGCTCTCTTTCCGTTCCCGTGTTGGCCCAGGTCTAACAAAAAGGCCAAATATACATCCAAGACGGCCCAAGAGCGCTCCAAGAGAGCCCAAGACCGCCCAAGACGGCCCAAGAGGCCTCCAAGACGCCCCAAGAGGCGCCCAAGGAGCGTCCCAAGAGGGCCCCAAGAGGCCAAAATCATTGATTTGCTTAAGGAAGACGTGCATTTTGAGCATACGCGACTTTTCGGCCTCAACGGCGTCGACGACGGCCCAAGAGGCTCCCAAAACCGCCCCAGGACGGCCCAAGAGGCTCCCAAGAGGCCACCAAAACTGCCCGAAAGGGCCCCAGGACGGCCCAAGAGGCGCCCAAGACGGCCCAAGAGGGCCCCAAGACGTCCCCAAGAGGGGGACCACGAACCGAAAAGTTTAGCCTTTCGCCCCAAGAAGCTCCCAGGAGGCCCCAAGAGGCCCCCAAGAGGCGCCCAAAGAGGCCCCAGGAGGCCAAAATCATGGAATTGCCAATTGGAAAACGTATATGTTTAGCACACACGGCGTTTCGGCTTTCACGGCGTTGAAGACGGCCGAAGAGGCCCCAAAGACCTCCCCAAGACGGCACAAGAGGCTCCCAAGAGGCCCCCAAAACAGCCCAAGAGGGCCCCAAGACGGCCCAGGAGGCGCCCAGGGCCTTTCGGTTTCCACTGCGTTGGCGACGGCCCAAGAGGCCCCCAAGACCGCCCGAAGATGGCCCAAAACGCCCCCAAAAGCCCAAGAGGGCCCCAAGACGGCTCAAGAGGCGCCCAAGACGGCCCAAGAGGGTCCCAAGACGGCCCCAAGAGGGGGACCATTAACCGAACAGTCTAGCCTTTCGCCCCAAGGCGCCCCCAGGAGGCCTCAATAACCCCCCAAGAAGCCCCAAGAGGCCCCCAAGAGCCAAGAGGCCCCAAAAGGGCACCAAAAGGGTCCCAATAGGACTCCCGAGAAGGTCCAGAGACGCAAAATAAAGAGCGATCGGTAACGCAAAAAGCTCTTCACACCAAGGCTCCCAAGAGCGAGCGGTGACGTAAACAAGCTGATAAGACCAAGGCTCCCAGCAGAGAGCGGTGACGTAACAAGTTCCTGACACCAAGGCCCAGCCAAGGCTCAGGAACGGACGGCAACGCAACAATCTCTGAACACCAAGGTTCCCAAGAGCGAGGGGTGACGTAACAAGCTCTCAACGCCAAGGCTCCCAGTACGAACGGTGGTGTGAGTAATTTCGGTTTCTGTTTCTGAAGCGCTCGTTCCGTTTCTACGCTGGCCCATGTGAAGGAAAGAGCGAGGCACGAGTGATGACGTTGTGTTTTGGGCGAAGCCTTCTAGGTAGGGGTCCAGGGAAGGTGGGAGTGGTGCAGGGATGCGTGGTAATTGCAGGTTTCGGGTTTTCTTTCGGGTTGTTCTATGTTTGTCGGGTTCTCCCCTTTTCCGTCCCAGAAGGGCCCTAGACGGCCCAAGAGGCCCCGAAGATCGGCCCAAAGACGCCCCGAGAGGCGCCCAAGAGGCGCCCCAAGAGGCCCCAAAATCATTGATTTCCCAAAGGGAAACGTACATTTGTTGCATATAAGGGCCTTTCGGCTTTCACTGCGTTGACGACGGCCCAAGAGGCCCCCAAGATCGGCCCAAGAGGCTCCCAAGAGGCCCCCAAAACGGCCCAAGAGAGCCCCAAGACGGCCCCAGAGGCGCCCAAGACGGCTCAAGAGGGCACCAAGACGGCCCCAAGAGGGGGACCACGAACCGAAAAGTCTAGCCTTTCGCCCCAAGACGCTCCCAGGAGGCCCCAAGAGCCCCCCAAGAAGCCCCAAGAGGCCTCCAAGAGGCGTCCCAAGAGGCCACCAGGAGGCCAAAATCATTGATTTCCTTTCGGGGAGCGTGCATTGCGTTTTTGAAGACGGTCCAAGAGGCTCCCAAGATCGCCCCAAGACGGCCCAAGAAGCTCCCAAAACGGCCCAAGAGGGCCCCAAACGGCTTCAGAGGCGCCCAAGACGGCCCAAGAGGGCCCCAAGACGGCCCCAAAAGGGGGACCCCCAACCGAAAAGTCTAGCTATTCGCCCCAAGAAGCCCCCAGGAGGCTCCAAGAGGCCCGCAAGAAGCCCCAAGAGGCCCCCAAAAGAGCCCCAAAAGGGCCCCAATTGGACTCCCGAGAAGGTCCAGAGACGCCAAATAAAGAGCGATCGGTAACGCAAAGAGCTCTTCACGCCGAGGCTCCCAAGAGCGAACGGTGACGTAAACAAGCTGACAAGACCAAGGCTCCCAGCAGAGCGCGGTGACGTAACAAGTTCCTGACACCAAGACCCAGCCAAGGCCCATGAACGGGCGGCAACGCAACAATCTCTGAACACCAAGGCTCCCAAGAGCGAGGGGTGACGTAACAAGCTCTCAACGCCAAGGCTCCCGGTACGAACGGTGGTATGAGTAATTTCGGCTTCTGCTTCTGAAGCGCTCTTTCCGTTTCTGTGCAGACCCAGGTAACAGAAGCGAGGCACGAGTGATGACGTTGTGTTTTGGGCGAAGCCCTCTAGGGAGGGGTCCAGGGGAGGGGGGAGGACCAGAGGGATGCGGTATAATTTGAGCGCGCCTGTTGTGTTACTAGGGGGGTCGGATTTTGAGCTGATTTCATTTCTCTTTAATTCTCCTTCCTAAAAACAGAATGGACTCTACCCCCTCCCCCCCACGGAGTTATCGGTCCCCCTTTCGGGTATGTAAATCATATATGATTATGACCACATGTCCATCCTAACTATGAAATCACAATGTCCCAGGCCAACCGGTATTCCCCCCAGAGGTTCCTTTGATATATATATATATATATATATATATATATATATATATATATATATATATTATATCCGGCAAAGCAACCTAACAGCGATGTGTAGAAGCATATCTGAAAGCATTCCCCTTAAGATTCAGATGAAAATCCAGTTGTCGAATTCTGCTGTTCTCGCAGTCGTAGTCGCATTCGCGATGACAGTCGCAGCGGCAACGGCAGTCGCAGTCACAGCCTCAGCCTCAGCCTGCCTCCTCCTCCTCCTCCTTTTTTCCTGCTCCTCCTCCTCCTCCTCCTCCTCCTCCTCCTCCTCTTCCTCCTGCTCGTCCTCGTTCTCGTCCTCCTCGTCTTGCTCGTCCTCCTCCTCCTGGTGCTCTCTCCTCCTCCTCCTCCTCCTCCTCCTCCTCCTCCTCCTCCTCCTCCTGGTGGTCCTCGTTCTCCTCCTCCTGGTGCTCTCCCCCCCCCTCCTCCTCCTCGTCCTCCTCCTCCTCCTCCTCCTCGTCCTCCTCCTCCTCTTCCTCCTCCTCCTCCTCCTCCTCCTCCTCCTCCTGGTAGTCCTCCCCCTCCCCTCCTCCTCCTCCTCCTCCTCTTCCTGGTCGTCCTCGTTCTCGTCCTCCTCGTCTTGCTCGTCCTTCTCCTCCTGGTGTTCTCTCCTCCTCCTCCTCCTCCTCCTCCTCCTCCTCCTGGTGGTCCTCGTTCTCCTCCTCCTGGTACTCTCCCCCCCCCCTCCTCCTCCTCCTCCTCGTCCTCGTCCTCCTCCTCCTCCTCCTCCTCTTCCTCCTCCTCCTCCTCCTCCTCCTCCTCCTCCTGGTACTCCTCCCCCTCCCCTCCTCCTCCTCCTCCTCCTTCCTGGTCGTCCTCCTCCTCCTGGTCGTCCTCCTCCTCCTGCTCGTCCTCCTCCTCCTCCTGCTCGTCCTTCTTCTCCTGCTCCTCCTGCTCCTCGTCCTGCTCCTGCTCGTCCTCGTCCTCCTGGTCTTGCTCGTCCTCCTCCTCGTCGTGCTCTTGCCCCTGCTGAAAATGTGGCCCAGGAATGGGAGTTCTGGGAAGTCGAAGAGCACGAAGTTGCCTACAGTTGGCTACGGGCATTCAAAATGTGGCCCGGGAATGGAGTTCTGGGAACTCGAAGAGCACGAAGTGGCCTACAGTTGGCTCCGGGCATTCAAAATGTGGCCCGGGAATGGAGTTCTGGGAACTCGAAGAGCACGAAGTGGCCTACAGTTGGCTCCGGGCATTCAAAATGTGGCCCGGGAATGGAGTTCTGGGAACTCGAAGAGCACGAAGTGGCCTACAGTTGGCTCCGGGCATCCAAAATGTGGCCCGGGAATGGCGTTCTGGGAACTCGAAGAGCACGAAGTGTGTGACTGTTGCATCCGGCCCCCCAGAATGTGGCCCGGGAATGGCGTTCTGGGATGTCGAAGAGCACTTTGTGTGTGACTGTTGCATCCGGCCCCCCAGAATGTGGCCTGGGAATGGAGTTCTGGGAAGGCGAAGAGCACGAAGTGTGTGACTGTTGGTGAAAAACGAGCCCGGCTCATGCCGCCCGGAAACGCCCCAACACCTGCCCGGACCCCCCTGTGGAGTGATCTGCTGCTCTCTTTTGATCCCACTAGAAACCTATCAGTCTTCGCTGTTAGGTAATAAAAACACTATGCGGTGACATTTGTTGCTCTCACATAACACTTGTTCACGAATCCCTTGTTAATTATCCCGGCAAAGCAACCTAACAGCGATGTGTAGGAGCATATCTGGAAGCATTCCCCTTAAGATTCAAATTATCCCGGCAAAGCAACCTAACAGCCATGTGTAGGAGCATATCTGGAAGCATTCCCCTTAAGATTCGGATGAGAATCCAGTTGTAGAATTCTGCTGTTCTCGCAGTCGTTGTCGCATTCGCGAGGACAGTCGCAGCGGCAACGGCAGTCGCAGTCACAGCCTCAGCCTCAGCCTGCCTCAGCCTCAGCCTCAGCCTCAGCCTGCAGCCTCAGCATCATCTGCCTTCGGCCTCGGCCTCAGCCTCAGCCTGCCTCAGCCTCAGCCTGCATCAGCCTCAGCCTCAGCCTCAGCCTGCCTCAGCATCAGCCTGCCTCAGCCTCAGCCTCAGCCTCAGCCTGCCTCTGCCTCAGCCTCAGCCTGCTTCAGCCTCAGCCTCAGTCTGCCGTCGGCCTCGGCCTCAGCCTCAGCCTGCCTCAGCCTCAGCCTGCATCAGCCTCAGCCTCAGCACGAAGCGACCCAGCTAGAAGGACAAAGCGCTGAATGTACACCGATGTGTTCGACGACTGCGTATGTAATGATGTGACGATATACAGACTGAGCCCTTCGTGAATGTCTACATGTTTTTCTGACGCCTACAAACGGCGCTGACGTGTGTGAGAAAATTGTCCGCGCAGCAAAAGCCGGCGAAGCGTGCGGGAGCTCGCATGCTGAGACAGACTACGTCTGCAGACCGCCAGCTGCAAAAAGTTGCGAGCGGCTCTTGGAAGATGTTTACGGAACGGAGCTACGGTGTCTGAAAACATTGGCATCGAAGGGAAGAGCCTCGGAGCCCTGCAACCTGAGAAACACCGCAGGAACTCGCATACTGAAAAGGAATGCATTGCAAACCGCACGCTGCGAACCCTGCAGGCTGAGAAGCACCGCAGGATGTCGCATGCTGAAAAGCACTTGTACTGCAGAGCGCTAGCATCTATCTCGGGCTCGGACCCCCCCGTCCTGATCCAGAACGTGTCCGGCCACGGCCTGAAAATGCCGTTCCAACTCCCGAGGATCAGCTGGCACTCCGGCTCTGGGACACTCCAGTACGTCTTGAGCACCTTGAGCCAGGCCCCATCTCGGGATCCCCACAGCACGCTGTACTTGACCGAGACCGTGCCGAACTCATAACAATTGACCTCCGAAGGACCTGCGAGTGCAGGCTGAGAAACACCACGCGATTGCAGGGCACGGCATTGCGTGTCACATGAGTGCAGGCTGAGAAGCACCACATCTCGTTTGCCAGAGATCACTCCCAGGTTATTTGATCCCGCAACACCAGCCACGGCGTAGCTGCCACAGGGGCCGCAGATAGCAACGGTTCGGTCACCCAATTGGCGTTCCGGTGAGTCACAATTCGCGCGTGGCTCCACGAGCCTGTGTAGCGCGATTTGCGGGGCACCAGTGTGCTGTAGGTGTTGTTGCCGTAGCAGAAGACGGCCTCTGGAGCCCAGTGCGGATTCCAGCGGACAGCGTAGACCCTGTGGACGCCATTGCGGATGACGTCGCGCGCACCTTCGATATGTGCCACCCATCGAAGCCAGTCAAATGCTGAGCCATCGGTGATGTCAACAGCACCTGGGGCAGTCTCGCCATGGTGGTAGTGCAACAGCGATTGGAGAGCGGCGCTGGCTTCGTCGCGGCCCACAATCTGGCGCGAGCAGGCTGCCTCTTGCAGGTGCTCCTGTGTGAAGAGCAGTGGGGCATCACCGCCAGTCTCGGCAGGCTGAGCAGCGCCACCGTCAGGCACGGCAGTCTGAGCAGCGCCGCCACGAGGAACATGAGGCTGAGCAGCGCCAGGCTCAGGCACGGCAGGCTGAGCAACGGCGCGTGGTGGACCGACATAGGTGGGCTCATCGGGTCGGCCGTTCTTATGGTAATGCAGGCGCATGGCTGAACCGTCTGCACGACGGAACTCGAAGAAGTGCCTGCCGTGGCCATCCGTGTTGGAGTAGTTAGGGTCGCGCTCTGTCTCGATGATGCGAAAGAGAACCTGGGCGATGCCCTGCCCGATTATGCGCTCAGCGAAACCCGGAGCGGCAGACCGAAGCAGTTGCTTCCAGTCGTAGGACGGGTCGTTTGTTACGTCTTTGAACGACAAGTTGTTGACAATGCACTCGGCGCGCAGCGCGCGCTGCCACTGGCAGGCGGTCTTGCCGCCCATCCCTGGTGTACGGCGGATGTCTTCGAGGTGAGCCTGCTCAAAGACCACGTCGACACCTGGCTGAGGAGTCGGTGCGGGCGGATCCGGCAGAATCTCCCACGGGCCATCGCACGGGGCCGGGGGTGGCGGGGGCGATGCCTTGCCGCGTGCTGGCATTGTGACAAGGCAGGCTGAGGAGCACCGCCGCGGCTGGACGGCCAGGTGAAACTCGAGCAAACATGGTTAAGGATGATGATGATGGTGTTGATAGGAAACCCGGTATCAGCGAGTTGATGTACAATGAGGTGTCCGCAAACGAGACACTGCTGTCAACGCTGTTATAACTAACCACAAACGAGACACTGCTATCAACGCTTGCACAATTAAAAAGAAACGCTGGCATTGACACTACTAGCAATACCAAAGTGGAGTTTAAACGAGGCACTGCCATCAACCGATTCAACTTCCAATGAAAGAAGATCACAAATGAGTTCACTCTGAAGTGACCCATGGGTATCAATGCGAGAAGTCTCTGCAAACTATTCACTCATGGCGACCGCCGCGCACACGCGCGTAGGAAATCGTTGATGATGATAGTGATAATGGAGTGGGGGCCAGTAATGCAGATACACTGCTGTGCATTCACTTGCTGCGAAAAGAAACTCTGTATGAATGAGTTGATATATAATGAGTTGTCCACAAACGAGACACTGCTATCAACGCTTGTATAAGTAAAAAGAAACGCTGCTATCGACACTTCCCCCAATACTAAAGTTGTCTTTAAACGAGTCACTGCCATGAACGGCTTCAACTACAGTGTAACGAAAGGAACTGCAGGCTGAGAAGCACCGCAGGCCAACGTGAACCAGTCGTGGTGATGAGGATGAGTGAAATCTGCGATGATGATAGCGATCATGAAGTCGGTTGTAGGAACCCACTTTTGTAGTAACCAACATACACTGGTATGCATTCACTTATGGTGAAAGGAAACTCGGTATCAGTGAGTTGATATAGAATGAGTTGTCCGCAAACGAGACACTGCTATCAACGCTTTTAGAACGAAGCGAACCCATCAGAACACTGTTATCAACGGAAAGAATGCTGTAGAAGGACAAAGCGCTGAATGTACACCGATGTGTTCGACGACTGCGTATGTAATGATGTGACGATATACAGACTGAGCCCTTCGTGAATGTCTACATGTTTTTCTGACGCCTACAAACGGCGCTGACGTGTGTGAGAAAATTGTCCGCGCAGCAAAAGCCGGCGAAGCGTGCAGACAGCCAGCTGCAAAAGGTTGCGAGCGGCTCTTGGAAGACGTTTACGGAACGGAGCTACGGTGTCTGAAAACATTGGCATCGAAGCGAAGAGCCTCGGAGCCCTGCAGCCTGAGAAACACCGCAGGAACTCGCATACTGAAAAGGAATGCGTTGCAAACCGCACGTTGCGAACCCTGCAGGCTGAGAAGCACCGCAGGATGTCGCATGCTGAAAAGCACTTGTACTGCAGAGCGCAGGCTGCGAAACCTGCAGGCTGAGAAGCACCGCAGGAACTCGCATGCTTTCGAACACTACTGCTCGAGACCGCAGCTGGAGAGCGGCAGACCGCAGGCTGAGAAGCACCGCGGGCAGAGAGACTTGCAAAACTCAGATGTCCTGATCGTCTTGGAGGAAGTCACGCCAGTCCGGCGGCTGCCAAGAATCGATGATGCGCCTGGAGCCACCGCCCGTGCTGCCGCCGATGTCCAGGTAGTCGCCATCGCCCCTGAACAGACGGCCGTGCCCGCACGCCAGAATCGCTTGGTTGCGGATTTGAAGCAGCGCTCCGCTCTCAAACATCTGCAACACGTCCAGCTGCCTGCGCGTGAAGTTCGGCTTTGCCTGGCCAGCCTGGGCAGACAGATGGAGGGAAAGCCGCTCCCCCTCGTTGTAGCGCGCGATGGCCTCGGCCTTCTGGTGGTGCAGCCGGCGCCGCTGTTGCCGCAGAGCTTCCTCGGGAACTGCTGCATCACGGCCCTCACTGTGATCAGCTTGCAACGCTTGCGTTAACCAATCAACGTCGAAGCGCCCTGAGAAGGCCAGCACCTCCCAGATCTGTTTGGTACCGGCCACACGTTGCAAATGGCGATGCCACCGCTTACGCTTCTGGTCTTTCACAAACTTGGCGACGCTACCCAGACCTGCACCCTTGGCCTGGCCACCTTTTCCCGCAGGCTGAGAAGCACCGTGAGAACCTTTCTTACCGCCTGGCCCTTTGTTCGGACCCTGCGGAACCGCATGGCCCCCTTGTGGCGCAGACTTGCCTTTCGCTTTTCCCTTTTCGATATCCCGTTCCTGAAGCGCACGCTGCTGCCGCGACTGCTCGTACTGGTCGCGAGCTACTCTGACCAATTCCTGGCGCTCAGGCTCCGTGAGAACGTAGCGCATGTCGTCGATGTTCTTGCTCCGCAGAAAGTCATGTCGAAGCTTAAGGACAGAGAGAATGGCTCGGCCAGTCTCCTCCTGAGACGCAAAGGCCGTGTCATATTCCGAGCCAGGCTGAGGAGCGCCAGCTGGATCAGTGTCCGCTGGCTCCGTGGACTTCCTCTTTTTGAAAAGCAAGAGACTGAGATGATGGAGGACTTTCGGATCGTACTCCTCGTCGTACCTGTCGTCCCAAAGCTGCCTCAGCTCCCTGTGCAAGTCGTCCGCGCGATTCTGAACGACATCCTCGACGTAGTCGGGATCACCCGGTGAAGTCGGTGAAAGCGGAGGAGCAGAACTCGGCGACCGATCCCAATGCACAGAAGACTCGCGGTCCGCCTGTACGCTGACGTCGGCGTCGGAGACGTTTTCGACGACAATTTTCCGCCTCTTGCTCTCCCCAGGCTGAATAGCACCAGGGAGAGTGAGCACAACCGCCACCGCATCGTGTGCGTCGTTGCGCATGCCACGATCCGTAAAAGACGCGCCAACGGCAATGGAGCAGAAACGGGCGACTGCTCCGCAGACCGCGACGTGGTCGCCTTTGAGGTCGGCCGGAGTGGCATGGACCTCCCATACCTTCTCGTCGTTCTGCTCGCGCTGGTAAGCCTCCCGCGCCTCCTGGAAAGTGAGGTTGTCGTCGCCGACTACAAGCACAACGACTGCCTCGTTTAGATTCTCAAGAATCTTGGCCAGGCCGTCCAGGTGCAAGCGGAGATGGCGAACTGTCCGCTTTCGAGTCTGGATGCTCGGCGGTTTCTTGCCGCACACGATGTGCATGTTGGCGATCACCACGTGGAACTTGTCATGGCCTGGTTTGTTCACCTCAAAATGTGAAATAACAGCATCAATATCTCGGCCGCTAGGAGGCCTGTAAACTTTGCTGTCTTCGCACAGAGTCAGTTCCGCAGGCTGAGAAGCACCGCGGAACCCCCAGAGAGTCAAGTAGTTGTCGACCTCCAAGAAGCGAATGCCATCACCGAAAGGCTTACTGAGGATCTCTGTCACGTTGATCCCTGCTCGGCGAAAGCCTTCACGGAACGCACCGACCTCGCAGCCACAGACCATATCAGCATCAGCGGTCTCCACTATCTTGGCGCACAACCTTCCGAAGTTAGCGCAGTGAGTGGCCGCCTGCTTACCAGTCATCATGCCCTGCTCGAACCCGAAATTGAACGAGGCGACCGTGAAAGACGCAGGCTGCACAGCGCCAGAACCAGGCGTCTGTCCACCTTCCTCCGCAGGCTGAGAAGCACCGCGAGGCGGCGCAGGCTGAGAAGCACCGCGAGGCGGCGACACTTCGGACGAGCCTCGCGGAGCAGAGGCTGCGGATGAACGTTGGACATGGGGGTACGGCCAGGGGAACGCCATTGCAATCAAAACTCAGTGGACTGCAGTGAATGAATGTAGTGGCCAATTGAATGCAGAGGACTGCAGTGTCACTAGCAAGTCCTGAACCAAACACAGCTGTGGCGGAAGGAATATGAAGCGTCTGGCTATTCAAAATGTTGCCCGGCAATGGAGTTCTGGGAACTCGAAGACCAGGAAGTGGACTAGAGTTGGCTCTGGGCATCCAAAATGTAGCCCAGGAATGGAGTTCTGGGAACTCGAAGAGCACGAAGTGGCTTACAGTTGGCTCCGGGCATCCAAAATGTGGCCCGGGAATGGAGTTCTGGGAAATGGAAGAACACGAAGTGGCCTACAGTTGGCTCCGGGCATCCAGAATGTGGCCCGGGAATGGCGTTCTGGGATGTCGAAGAGCACGAAGTGGCCTACAGTTGCATCCGGCCCCCCAGAATGTGGCCCGGGAATGGCGTTCTGGGATGTCGAAGAGCACGAAGTGGCCTACAGTTGCATCCGGCCCCCCAGAATGTGGCCTGGGAATGGAGTTCTGGGAAGGCGAAGAGCACGAAGTGTGTGACTGTTGGTGAAAAACGAGCCCGGCTCATGCCGCCCGGAAACGCCCCAACACCTGCCCGGACCCCCCTGTGGAGTGATCTGTGAGCTCTTTTGAGACCACTAGAAACCTATCAGTCTTCGCTGTTAGGTAAAAATCCAGTTGTAGAATTCTGCTGTTCTCGCAGTCGTAGTCGCATTCGCGATGACAGTCGCAGCGGCAACGGCAGTCGCAGTCACAGCCTCAGCCTCAGCCTGCCTCAGCCTCAGCCTCAGCCTGCCTCAGCCTCAGCCTGCCTCAGCCTCAGCCTCAGCCTGCTTCATCCTCAGCATCAGTCTGCCTTCAGCTTCGGCCTCAGCCTCAGACTGCCTCAACCTCAGCCTGCATCAGCCTCAGCCTCAGCCTCAGCCTGCCTCAGCATCAGCCTGCCTCAGCTTCAGCCTCAGCCTCAGCCTGCCTCTGCCTCAGCCTCAGCCTGCTTCAGCCTCAGCCTCAGTCTGCCGTCAGCCTCGGCCTCAGCCTCAGCCTGCCTCAGCCTCAGCCTGCATCAGCCTCAGCCTCAGCACGAAGCAACCCAGCTAGAAGGACAAAGCGCTGAATGTACACCGATGTGTTCGACGACTGCGTATGTAATGATGTGACGATATACAGACTGAGCCCTTCGTGAATGTCTACATGTTTTTCTGACGCCTACAAACGGCGCTGACGTGTGTGTGAAAAGTGTCCGCGCAGCAAAAGCCGGCGAAGCGTGCAGACAGCCAGCTGCAAAAGGTTGCGAGCGGCTCTTGGAAGACGTTTACGGAACGGAGCTACGGTGTCTGAAAACAATGGCATCGAAGCGAAGAGCCTCGGAGCCCTGCAGCCTGAGAAACACCGCAGGAACTCGCATACTGAAAAGGAATGCATTGCAAACCGCACGTTGCGAACCCTGCAGGCTGAGAAGCACCGCAGGATGTCGCATGCTGAAAAGCACTTGTACTGCAGAGCGCAGGCTGCGAAACCTGCAGGCTGAGAAGCACCGCAGGAACTCGCATGCTTTCGAACACTACTGCTCGAGACCGCAGCTGGAGAGCGGCAGACCGCAGGCTGAGAAGCACCGCGGGCAGAGAGACTTGCAAAACTCAGATGTCCTGATCGTCTTGGAGGAAGTCACGCCAGTCCGGCGGCTGCCAAGAATCGATGATGCGCCTGGAGCCACCGCCCGTGCTGCCGCCGATGTCCAGGTAGTCGCCATCGCCCCTGAACAGACGGCCGTGCCCGCACGCCAGAATCGCTTGGTTGCGGATTTGAAGCAGCGCTCCGCTCTCAAACATCTGCAACACGTCCTGCTGCCTGCGCGTGAAGTTCGGCTTTGCCTGGCCAGCCTGGGCAGACAGATGGAGGGAAAGCCGCTCCCCCTCGTTGTAGCGCGCGATGGCCTCGGCCTTCTGGTGGTGCAGCCGGCGCCGCTGTTGCCGCAGAGCTTCCTCGGGAACTGCTGCATCACGGCCCTCACTGTGATCAGCTTGCAACGCTTGCGTTAACCAATCAACGTCGAAGCGCCCTGAGAAGGCCAGCACCTCCCAGATCTGTTTAGTACCGGCCACACGTTGCAAATGGCGATGCCACCGCTTACGCTTCTGGTCTTTCACAAACTTGGCGACGCTACCCAGACCTGCACCCTTGGCCTGGCCACCTTTTCCCGCAGGCTGAGAAGCACCGTGAGAACCTTTCTTACCGCCTGGCCCTTTGTTCGGACCCTGCGGAACCGCATGGCCCCCTTGTGGCGCAGACTTGCCTTTCGCTTTTCCCTTTTCGATATCCCGTTCCTGAAGCGCACGCTGCTGCCGCGACTGCTCGTACTGGTCGCGAGCTACTCTGACCAATTCCTGGCGCTCAGGCTCCGTGAGAACGTAGCGCATGTCGTCGATGTTCTTGCTCCGCAGAAAGTCATGTCGAAGCTTAAGGACAGAGAGAATGGCTCGGCCAGTCTCCTCCTGAGACGCAAAGGCCGTGTCATATTCCGAGCCAGGCTGAGGAGCGCCAGCTGGATCAGTGTCCGCTGGCTCCGTGGACTTCCTCTTTTTGAAAAGCAAGAGACTGAGATGATGGAGGACTTTCGGATCGTACTCCTCGTCGTACCTGTCGTCCCAAAGCTTCCTCAGCTCCCTGTGCAAGTCGTCCGCGCGATTCTGAACGACATCCTCGACGTAGTCGGGATCACCCGGTGAAGTCGGTGAAAGCGGAGGAGCAGAACTCGGCGACCGATCCCAATGCACAGAAGACTCGCGGTCCGCCTGTACGCTGACGTCGGCGTCGGAGACGTTTTCGACGACAATTTTCCGCCTCTTGCTCTCCCCAGGCTGAATAGCACCAGGGAGAGTGAGCACAACCGCCACCGCATCGTGTGCGTCGTTGCGCATGCCACGATCCGTAAAAGACGCGCCAACGGCAATGGAGCAGAAACGGGCGACTGCTCCGCAGACCGCGACGTGGTCGCCTTTGAGGTCGGCCGGAGTGGCATGGACCTCCCATACCTTCTCGTCGTTCTGCTCGCGCTGGTAAGCCTCCCGCGCCTCCTGGAAAGTGAGGTTGTCGTCGCCGACTACAAGCACAACGACTGCCTCGTTTAGATTCTCAAGAATCTTGGCCAGGCCGTCCAGGTGCAAGCGGAGATGGCGAACTGTCCGCTTTCGAGTCTGGATGCTCGGCGGTTTCTTGCCGCACACGATGTGCATGTTGGCGATCACCACGTGGAACTTGTCATGGCCTGGTTTGTTCACCTCAAAATGTGAAATAACAGCATCAATATCTCGGCCGCTAGGAGGCCTGTAAACTTTGCTGTCTTCGCACAGAGTCAGTTCCGCAGGCTGAGAAGCACCGCGGAACCCCCAGAGAGTCAAGTAGTTGTCGACCTCCAAGAAGCGAATGCCATCACCGAAAGGCTTACTGAGGATGTCTGTCACGTTGATCCCTGCTCGGCGAAAGCCTTCACGGAACGCACCGACCTCGCAGCCACAGACCATATCAGCATCAGCGGTCTCCACTATCTTGGCGCACAACCTTCCGAAGTTAGCGCAGTGAGTGGCCGCCTGCTTACCAGTCATCATGCCCTGCTCGAACCCGAAATTGAACGAGGCGACCGTGAAAGACGCAGGCTGCACAGCGCCAGAACCAGGCGTCTGTCCACCTTCCTCCGCAGGCTGAGAAGCACCGCGAGGCGGCGCAGGCTGAGAAGCACCGCGAGGCGGCGACACTTCGGACGAGCCTCGCGGAGCAGAGGCTGCGGATGAACGTTGGACATGGGGGTACGGCCAGGGGAACGCCATTGCAATCAAAACTCAGTGGACTGCAGTGAATGAATGTAGTGGCCAATTGAATGCAGAGGACTGCAGTGTCACTAGCAAGTCCTGAACCAAACACAGCTGTGGCGGAAGGAATATGAAGCGTCTGGCTATTCAAAATGTTGCCCGGCAATGTCCTCCTCCTCCTCCTCCTCCTCCTCCTCGTCCTCCTCCTCCTCTTCCTCCTCCTCCTCCTCCTCCTCCTCCTCCTGGTAGTCCTCCCCCTCCCCTCCTCCTCCTCCTCCTCCTCCTCCTCCTGGTCGTCCTCGTTCTCGTCCTCCTCGTCTTGCTCGTCCTCCTCCTCCTGGTGTTCTCTCCTCCTCCTCCTCCTCCTCCTCCTCCTCCTCCTCCTCCTCCTGGTGGTCCTCGTTCTCCTCCTCCTGGTACTCTCCCCCCCCCTCCTCCTCCTCCTCGTCCTCGTCCTCCTCCTCCTCCTCCTCCTCCTCCTCCTCCTCCTCTTCCTCCTCCTCCTCCTCCTCCTCCTCCTCCTCCTCCTCCTCCTCCTCTCCTGCTCCTCCCCCCTCCTCCTCCTCCTCCTCCTCCTCCTCCTCTTCCTGGTCGTCCTCCTCCTCCTGGTCGTCCTCCTCCTCCTGCTCGTCCTCCTCCTCCTCCTGCTCGTCCTTCTTCTCCTGCTCCTCCTGCTCCTCGTCCTGCTCCTGCTCGTCCTCGTCCTCCTGGTCTTGCTCGTCCTCCTCCTCGTCGTGCTCTTGCCCCTGCTGAAAATGTGGCCCAGGAATGGGAGTTCTGGGAAGTCGAAGAGCACGAAGTTGCCTACAGTTGGCTACGGGCATTCAAAATGTGGCCCGGGAATGGAGTTCTGGGAACTCGAAGAGCACGAAGTGGCCTACAGTTGGCTCCGGGCATTCAAAATGTGGCCCGGGAATGGAGTTCTGGGAACTCGAAGAGCACGAAGTGGCCTACAGTTGGCTCCGGGCATTCAAAATGTGGCCCGGGAATGGAGTTCTGGGAACTCGAAGAGCACGAAGTGGCCTACAGTTGGCTCCGGGCATCCAAAATGTGGCCCGGGAATGGAGTTCTGGGAACTCGAAGAGCACGAAGTGGCCTACAGTTGGCTCCGGGCATCCAAAATGTGGCCCGGGAATGGAGTTCTGGGAACTCGAAGAGCACGAAGTGGCCTACAGTTGGCTCCGGGCATCCAAAATGTGGCCCGGGAATGGAGTTCTGGGAACTCGAAGAGCACGAAGTGGCCTACAGTTGGCTCCGGGCATTCAAAATGTGGCCCGGGAATGGAGTTCTGGGAAATAGAAAGGCACGAAGTGGCCTACAGTTGGCTCCGGGCATCCAAAATGTGGCCCGGGAATGGCGTTCTGGGAACTCGAAGAGCACGAAGTGTGTGACTGTTGCATCCGGCCCCCCAGAATGTGGCCCGGGAATGGCGTTCTGGGATGTCGAAGAGCACTTTGTGTGTGACTGTTGCATCCGGCCCCCCAGAATGTGGCCTGGGAATGGAGTTCTGGGAAGGCGAAGAGCACGAAGTGTGTGACTGTTGGTGAAAAACGAGCCCGGCTCATGCCGCCCGGAAACGCCCCAACACCTGCCCGGACCCCCCTGTGGAGTGATCTGTGAGCTCTTTTGAGTCAACTAGAAACCTATCAGTCTTCGCTGTTAGGTAAAAATGGGACGAAGTGCACACGCGCGCGTCGTCGCGTGCGCATGCCGAAATCCTTCAAAAACCTTCGGTGCCGGAAGGATTTCGCAATCGAGTTTCCAAACAACATACAAAAACACAGGGTTTCGTAACACTGATTTGCTAAAAAAGCTTACGCGCGAGCTCTTGCGAAATCTTAAGAAAACCATTGATTTTCAAGATTTTCACAACATGCTACCAAACGGGCGTCGCGCGCGCATGTCGAAATCTGTCGAACACCCTTGCGCGTGTGCCGTCGCGAGAATCCTCTGCAAAAAATGAGACGAATTGCAGCGCGCGTCGTCGCGCGCGTACGCCGAAATCCTTCAAAACCCACCGGTTTCGGAAGGATTTCAAAATCGCACGTCCAAAAAACCTACAAAACACAAGGTTTCGCAACACGGATTTTCAACAAAAGCGTGCGCGCGCGCTCTTGCGGCGTCGTCGTCGTCGTCGTCGTCGTCGTCGCCGTCCTCCCTCCTCCCGCGTCGTCGTCGTCGTCGCCTACGTCGTCCTCTGTCTTTCCTCGTGTTCGTCGTCGTCGTCCTCTTTGGCGTCGTGGTCGTTTCCGTCGTCGTTGTCGCCGTGGTCGTCCTTCCTCGTCCTCCCTCGTCGTCGTCGTCGTCGTCGTCCGTCGTCGGCGTCTCGTCGTCGTCCCTCCTATTTCGTCGCCGTCGTCGTCGTCGTCGTTGTCGTCGTCGTCTCGTCGTCGTCTTCCCTCCTCCCTCGTCGTTGTCGTCGTCGGCGTCGCCGTCCTTCCTCCTTCTTCGTCGTTCGCGCCGTCGCCGTCCTCCCTCCTCCCTCGTCGTTGTCGTCGTTGTCGTCGTTGTCGCCGTCGTTTTCCTCCCTCCTCCCTCGTCGTCGTCTTCGTTGGCGACGTCGTTGTCGTCGTCGTCGTTGTCTTCGTCGTCGTCGTCGGCGTCGTCGGAGTCGGCGTCGTCGTCGTCGTCGTCGTCGTCGTCGGCGTCGTCGTCGTCGTCGGTGTCGTCGTCGTCGTTGTCGTCGTCGAAGTCGTTGGAGACGTCGTCGGTGTCGTCGTTGTCGGTGTCGGCGGCGCCGTCGTCGTGGTTGTCGCTGTCGTCGTCGGCGTCGGTGTCGTGGCCAAGTGCTATGTGGTACCTACCGTCACGGTCTTGTCTTAAGATGTCTTGCGACCAAGTTGCGGGTGGGAGGGTGGGATGTGTACACGAGCAGCGGAGAGGACAGCTTCAAGACGGTCAAAGTGAATTCCCTTCCCCTTAATTCTTCCCTTCCCGTTAACTCTTCCCGTTAATTGTCTCGTATTCCCTTTAATTGTCTTGTCTTCCCGTTAATTGTCTTGTCTTCTCGTTAGTTGTCTTGTCATGTATGCCTGTTAATTGTCTTGTATTCACGTTGATTGTCTTGCATTCCCTTTATCTGTTACTTTTCGACTCCAAGGCCCCAGTGGGTGCGCCCGCATACAGGAGGAGATGGAGGAGGAGGAGGAGGAGGAGGAGGAGAATCTCCGGATTCGCCCTCCTTCTCTGGGTTCTGGGAGATCCCGGGAGGTCCCGAATTAACGGGAATTACCGTCCAGGCATTAGAGGGGGAAAAGTTTCCCGGGAGGTCCCGGGAGGTGGGGCCCCGGGAGGTGGGGGCTTTCCCGGCAATTCGTTGTGATTGTTTCAATCAATATAATTATCGGGAAATTATCGGGAAGAGTTCCCGGGAGGTGGGGCCACGGGAGGTCCCTGGGAGGTCCGTTAATTCTGGACGGTAATCCCCGAACCCTTGGACGGTAATCCCCAGCAATGAGAATCATGTGGGGCGAGGGGTGGGGGAGCTCGGGTTGCTCTCTTGCAGTTGCGCCTCGCCGAGAGCCTCCTCCCGTGCCTCCTCCCGTGCCTCCTCCCGTGCCTCCCCAGGGCTCCTGTAGGCCTTTGAGGTCCATGGGTGTGGTTTTCCTGTAGCCCCATCCCCTCTACGTGTAATATAGGGATATCGGCTAACCGTGTAAGACCGAGTATGACTGACGCCCATAATCATTAGTTGGAGCACGCGGGAATTATAGGGAAATTATAGGACTTATAGGGAAATCTATAAAAATATTGGAATTAGGGAATTATGGGGAAGTTATAGGGAAGCTCAAACCGGGAACTATCGGTAACTCAAAACCCGATCCCCCCTCTTGTAACACAACGGGCGCGCTCAAGGTAGAATGGTCGTTTTCGGTTGTTCCTTCGGGTTTTTGTATGTTTGTCGGGTTCTCCCCTCTCCCGTCCCAGAAGAGCCAAATACCGCCCAAGACAGCCCCAAGACGTCCCAAGAGGCTTCCAAGACGCCCCAAGAGGCGCCCAAGAGGCGTCCCAAGAGGGCCCCCAGAGGCCCAAATACGGCATATACGGCTTGTCGGCTTTGTTTGCATATACGGTTTTTCGGCTTTCACGGCGTCGACTACGGCCCAAGAGGCCCCAAGACGGCCCAAGAGGCTCCCAAGAGGCCCCCAAAACGGCCCAAGAGGGCCCCAAGTCGGCCCCAGAGGCGCCCAGGACGACTCAAGAGGGCCCCAAGACGGCCCCAAGAGGGGGACCACCAACCGAAAAGTTTGGCCTTTCGCCCCAAGACCCTCCCAGGAGGCCCCAAGAGCCCCCGAAGAAGCCCCAAGAGGCGCCCCAATAGGCCACCAGGAGGCCAAAATCATAGATTTCCCTTTCGGAAAACGAGCATTTTTAGCATACACTGTTTTTCGGCTTTCACTGCGTTGAAGACGGTCAAAGAGGCCCCAAGACCGCCCCACGACGGCCCAGGAGGCTCCCAAGAGACCCCCAAAACGGCCCAAGAGGAGCTTCCGCAAAAAAGAGCTGAGGAGGATGGGGAGAATGCGCAGTGCATGGCGACAATAAAGAGCAAGAAACATGGAGGAAGGATAACGAATAACATTATCATAGCGGCGATGCCAGAAACTGCATACCAAACTTCAAGGATCAAGGTGCATGGCGCGAAGCGCCACTGCAGTCTTGTGTATATATATAGATACAAGACTGCAGTGGCGCTTCGCGCTATGCACCTTGGTCCTTGAAGTTCGGTATGCAGGCGGAATGGCAGGAAGGTCAAGCCGACAATGGTTGCCTTTTCCGGCATCGCCGCTATAATGATGCTTTTCGTTACCCTTCCTCCATGCTTATTGTTCCTTATGTTCGCCATACCCTGCGCATTCTCCCCATCCTCCTCAGTTCTTTTTTGCGGAGGCTCCTCCTTGGAGAGCCTAGGGGCCTCACAAAAGTTGTTTCGGGCTTTCTTAAGGCCTTCTGGAGGCCTCCTGGGCGTATTCTGAGGGCCTCCGGGGGCTATCTCGGGCCACCCTGCCTCCAACCGCGGTCTCCCTGAACGACCGAATCACGATTTGGAATTCTTCGGAGGGTATCTTTAGGCCATCTTGGGCCGCCATGGGACTCTCTGAGGGCCATCTTGGACCCGTGTTGTGCCGTTTTGGGGCTCTCCTGGACTGCCTGGAAGCCCTTTCGGATGGTTGTGGGGCGATTTGGGAGCCTCCCAGGCGGCTTCGGACGCCCAGAAGACCACCGTCTTGGAGCGTCGGGAAGCCGACAAAAGCAGAACCCCACAATTCACTAAAACCCCACGGAAAATCAATGAATTTTGCCTCGGGGGGCCTTCTTGGGAGTGCTCTTGGAAGCCTCTTTGGGGCCGTCCTGGAGGCCTCTTGGGCCATCTTGAGGTCACGTCGGTCACTCTTGGAGCGCTTTTGTGCTGTCTTGGGGGTCTCTGGGACGTTTCCGATGACCCCCCCGATCGCCCTAGGTGTGCTGGGAAGGCTTGGCAAAACGCTTTGCGAGGCCCGGTGGCCGCTTCGAGCCCCGTCCGGAGGGCCCCAAAGCCCCAGGTCCCGGGAGTCCGGTTTTTTTTTTTTGGGGGGGGGGGGGGGGGGGCCCCCCGCCCGGGCTTATAAAAAGCACACCCAGCACACCCACAGCACACCCACATGGTGGAGTGAGGGGGAGGAGGGGTGGTTCCCCCCTCAGCGTCCTTATCTTCTTCCTCCTGCTCCTCTTCATCCTCATGGTTCCTCCTCCCCCTCATGGGGGGCATCCTCCTCATCGTCATTATCTTCCTTCCCATGCTCCTCATTATCCTCGTTCCTCCTCCCTCTCCTCCTCCTCCTCTTCTTCCTCCTCCTCCTCCGCATATTCCTCCTCCTCCCCCTGCTCCTCCTCCTCCTCCTCCTCCCTCTCCTCCGCATATTCCTCCTCCTCCTCCTGCTCCTCCTCCTCCTCCTCCTCCCTCTCGTCCCCCTGGAGGAGGAGGGGAGGGAGGAGGAGGAGGAGGAGGAGGAGGAGGAGGAGGAGGAGCGTTCGGCCCCCTCACTCTGATTTTATGTTTCAATGTGCGGCCCAGAAGTCCCGACCCCTTCCCCGGGACTTCGCCCTGGGTGAACTCTTGATTGTCCTGTGCCCGAAAACAGGCCCCCGAGGCCGATTTTCCAGGAAGAAACGCCCGGACTGGTTGAACGAAGCATAATCGTCGGAGGTTTGGGAAGCTCGAGCCTCGATCTGCGATCCGCCAGACATTTGAGGGGGGCGGGGCTGGCGCCCGAGGTCTCCGCAGGCGCCCCAACGGCTATCCACCGGTGCCCTGGTGGAGCAGCTTGGGCTCGCCGAGGGGCGGCTGCACTACGGGCTGCTCACCGGCACCGGGCCCGACGAGGCCCGCACGGCCACCGGCGACGGCGACGACTGCGACGATGCCGCCGCCGCCGCCGACGACGACGACGACGCTTTCAGATGGCGCCGCGCTGTCGGTCCAGCCGATGCGCGGCAGGCGCCTCGCACGCGCGGTGCGCACGGGGCTTCCCCGGGCAAGGTGGCCCCCACCCCAGGACAGATATATACCGAGGCCTTTGCCCTGCAAGGGAGCCGGCATTGGCACCTCAGGCCGCCCCGCCTCGCAGGTCAGCCCTCCTCGCCTCCTCGGCTCACGCTCCCCTCAGCGCGGGCCTCGCCTTCCTCGCCCTCGCTAGGGCTCCCCTCAGCTCCAGCCTGAAACTCGTCGCCCTCCCCTGGGCGTCTTCGCCCCTCCTTCAGCACACCCCGCCTCCACGGCACGGGCCGCCGCTCGCCCTGCCTCCTCCTGCCTGGCCGCCGCCCCCAGCTCGAGCAGTCCTCGCTCGCTGACGCCGCACGCCTCGCAGACGTCGACCAGGGGCCCGAGGGACAGTGTCCTGCCGTACCCCTCTGGCGGCCTCAGCACCTTACCCTTTTTGGTGCCAGGGTACCCCTCCGCAGCTCCTGCTTGGGCCAGCTCCGCCTGTAGGCCTCCGCTGACCCCGATCGGGAACTCGCACCTCATCACTCCTCGACCTGGCCCGGGGCGTCGCCCAAGTTGGAGCCGCCTCAGCTGCTTCCTTGGGCCCGTCGCGCCCGTGCACTACTGGAAGATCAGGCATTTCCTCGCCTTCTGCGTGGCCATCCTGCCAGCCATGCAGCATGACCCGCACATCCTGTACGCGTGGCCAGTCACCTCCGCATTGACCACGCGGTGCTTGCAGAGGTGGTGGCCTAGCCACCCCACGAGCTCCTCAACCTTCTCGCTTCAATGCGCCTCCACATTCCGTGCCTCCTCACCTGCGCCTTCCTTCGCTTCATCCTGCTCTCTCCCCGCCGCCTCGCAATACGTAGCACACCGCAGTTGCGGATACGAGTGAGGGGGCGGCGAGGACGTCGTCAGTCTGCGAGGCTTTGAAGAACCCCGCCACAGGCGCCGAACTTTCACAAATGATGCAGTGAGCCCGCCGCAGGCGCCGAATCCTTCGTTAAAGCAATGCGGGTGGATCGCGGGTGGGCCGCGGGCTGGGTCGCGGGTGGGTCGTGGGTGGGTCGCGGGGTGGGTCGCGGGGTGGATCGCGGGTGGGTCGCGGGGTGGGTCGCGGGGTTGGTCGCGGGGTGGGTCGCGGGTGGGTCGCGGGTGGGTCGCGTATGGGTCGCGGGTGGGTCGCGGGTGGGTCGCGGGGTGGGTCGCGGGGCGGGTCGCGGGTGGGTCGTGGAATGGGTCGCGGGATTGGTCGCGGGATTGGTCGCGGGGTAGGTCGCGGGTTGGGTCGCGGGTGGTTCGCGGGTGGGCCGCGGGGTGGGTTCGCGGGTGGGTCACGGGCGGGTCACGGGTTGGGTCGCGGGGTTGGTCGCGGGGTGGGTCGCGGGTGGGTCGCGTATGGGTCGCGGGTGGGTCGCGGGCGGGTCGGGGGGGGGAACGACGATAACAACAACAACAACAACAACAACAACAACAACAGCAACAATCATTCTAATATTGTTCGCTCTGACTTGCCCGCGTGTCATTCCAAACGAGTTCCCCACACCCTCGATACCCGCTCTTGTTGTCTTCGATCGCACCCCCTTTGGGGGGATTATTTCTCTTTGCGGGGGGCGGTGGGCTTAGACACACGGGCAAACCTGAACGGGCGGACAATCCTTCGTGGGCGTACATGTGCCCGCCATTGGAATTGGTGTGGGCCCTGCAAAAAGAGGAGGGGAGAACGAGGGAGAGTAAGAGGAAGGGAGGGGGAGGGACGAAGGAAGAGGGAAAACGCCAAGAGAGAAGGAGCGAAGAGGGGGGGCGGTTAATTAGAGGCAGGGAGAGAGGGATAGAGAGAGAGGGGGAGAGAGAGAGAGAGAGAAAAAAAAAAGAGAGAACAAAAAAAACATAAACTATAGGTAGAGAAATAGAGAGAGAGAGAGAGAAAACAAAAAAAGAGAGAGAGAGAGAGGGGAGAAAGAGAGAGAGAGAGAGAGAAATAACGAGGGACGGAGGAGGCAGGAGAGCGGAGGGAAAAGGGAGGAGGGAGAGGAGGGAGAGGGGACAGGGCATAGAGGCAAAGGATGAGGGAAGAGAGGAGGGAGAGAAAAGGGAGGAGAGGAGGGAGGAGGGAGGAGGGAGAGGGAGGAGGAGCACGAAGGTAAGAGCGTGAACGTTCGAGGAAGTCATAATCAGGCGAAAGAGCCGTTCCTGAAGGAAGTCTCGGGCGGGAGCCCACGACGGGCGGGCGATCCCCTGACGGGCGGGTCGGGCAGGTGGGACATTCAAGCGGGATGCCTGAGTATGGCGAGAGCGCGGTTACGTAGCACCCCGCAATTGCGGATAAGAGTGAGGGGGCGGGCGCGGACGACGCGGGCGTCGAGCCGGCGGGCCTCGTGGCCCTCACTTTCCTTGTCGATGGCGCCCTCCTCCTCCTCCTCCTCCTCCTCCTCCTCCTCCTCCTCCTCTTCCTCCTCCTCCTCATCATCCCCCTCCTCCTCCTGCTCCTCCTCCTCCTCCTCCTCCTCTTCCTCGTCCGCGTCTTCGTCCTCATCGTCGTCGTCGTCGTCGTCCGCCTCCTCCTCCACCTCCTCCTCCTCTTCCTCCTTTTCCTCATGTGGCGGGGCCCGACCAGATCCGCGAGGCGAAGGGGGCAGCGGCGCACAGCATTCGGCGGCGACGAGATGCCAGCGGACTGGCGCATCATCGCCACCAAGCGCCCGCCTCCGCATGAGGCCCACGCCCGCCCGCAGAAGCAGCCGCCAGCGGCCCAGGAGCGGGAGCAGGAGGCGGAGGGCAGGGCAACCCTGGTGGTGGAGGACGCTACTGTCACGGAGCCCAGGGAGACCTACGAGACAGCACTCGAACCCTGCAGCGCCTCACGCTCCAGAGCGACGCCGGGCTCCGCACGCTGAGCCACATCACGCGCGAGTTCGGGTTCGTGCCCCTCCTGGAGGATTGGGCCCAGGCGCCGATCGAGGCAGGCCGAGAGTACGGCGGGAAGGTGAAGGCGGCGGGCAAGGGCCACGGGCTCGGACCACCTCACGGCCACGTGGCGGCGACATTAGTCGAGGATTTCACGAAGGCGCGCAAGAACAAGCAGGACTTCGACCCGTCGACGCAATGGGTCTTCCAGAGGTACACGGAGTTCCTCGAGCTGCTGGAGCAGCCGTGCGGAGTGACGTTCATCACCGAGATTTTCCTTTAGCGCAAGATCCAGGAGTGCTGCACAAGCCCCCCGACGAGGCCATGGAGACGGGCACGCGCAGGGCGAAGTTCCTCTACTCGATCAACACGCCCCCCTCGTTCCGCGCGGCGCTCCACCAGCAGCAGATCGAGGAGGGCTAGATCACCAAGACCATGGGGTTCAAGGGGGAGCTGTTGAAGCAGGGCGTGGCGTTGGCCCTGGCATACCTGGGCACCGAGAGGAGCCGCTCAGCGGGCCCGAAGGGTGGCCTCTAGAGGGTCGTGGAGGCCCAGGTCAATCGGCGCCGCGGCCAGTAGATTGCCAGCCGCACGCCTCGCAGCCCAGCAACCGCAGGCGCCACAGCAGCGCCTCAGGCCCCGCGAGCACCCACGCGGACAGCGGGCCGGGGTTCACTACCTCCTGGCCCTCAGCAGAGTCTCGAGAGGAAAAACTTGCCAAATCTATTAGTAGCGACCTGGAACGATATACTAAGTTGCGCGGGCAACCCCAAGCCCACGGGGGATACATGGCTCCACTCGCCCAGATCGCTATTTACTGCCCGCGACTTACGATCCAGGAGTTTCTATCAAACGATGGAAAAATAATGAGCCAGCTGGTCTCTCATTACAGTATGCCGTTACTACAGACGGGCCGTCGACGCTCCATTACACCCACTCTTTCTTTGTCATGCACCCCTCCTCTTCCCCCACTGGCAGTAGACACATGTGATAGATAATGTGACCCACGAATCTCGCCAGCCGATGTAGTGCGTTACTACGCGGGGGAGCTGGCGACCCATCAGGGTTACAAATGACAAACAACACGACCGCGGTGCGTCTGTGATCCCATCCCGGCTCTCCTAACCTCTCACAGGCAGCAGTAGCGACTCCGAGTACAAGCACCCTATAGGCCCCACAGGTCCCTGGCCCCCACGAGGCCCACGCGGTGCTCTGAGGCAGTGAGAGTTATCGTGCTCGCGACTACGACGGAAAGAACTTCAGGGGGGCCACGCAGGACTACCAGAGGCTCCCATAACAGACCAGCTGTCACGAATCTTGCAGATTATGGAGGCCCCATAGGGACTCAACGACGACGGCGTGCGACGGGACTATCCCCGACTCCAGCCTTGCCCCACAGGGAACAACTAGGGGGGAATCCAGCCCGACAGCAAGGTCCGACGTCCAACCACTGACGCCTCCCCTCCGCAGCCTTGTCTTCGGCAGCTAGCGAGCTTCTCTTTCCGCGCGCAGCAGCGACAGCACTAGCACACCAGGGCAAGACGATGGCCTCCCACGGCGAGCCAGCGGAGAGGGCGGCGGCGGCAGCAGCGGCGCCGCATGAGCAGAGCGGCGGCGATTACACGCAACAGCCGAAGGAGGACGTCGCGGTGCAGAAGGCAGCAGGCAGAGGCAGCGGTTGACGGGCGCCGTCTCCGGCACCATGGCCAACCGCCTCGCCGCCGCCCACCGCGCCCTGCAGAGCACGGGCGAGCTGCACCCGAAGCTGCTCCAGCACTCGGACACGGTGCAGTACCAGCCCTACGCACAGCGGGACCGCGTCGCCATGGCGCCCGCTCGCATCAGCGCCTCGAAGAGCTTCAACTGCCACGAGGAGATGGGGCGCGCACGCACCGCGGCGCTGCTTAAGATGCAGACCGAGGAGCTCACAGCGGCGATCGGCAAGTCCACGGAGGTCGGGGCCTACCTCACGGACGGGAGCCGCTTGTACAAAGGGTTTTTTCCCGTGGGACCTGGACATACACGACGTACCAGTGCGATCAGTTGGGGGGTTCTACAGCAAGTGGACGCGCAGCGACGACGGCTGGGGCTACGACGAGGTCGCGACGGAGGGGGGGCCCGCGCTGGGCGGCGGCGCAGCGGCCGAGACCGCCAGCAGCATCCAGCCCCAGCGGCCGCAGTGCAGGTTCCCCAGCCCATCTGTCAAGGAGTAGACTACGCACGGAGTGAAGATCGCGAAGCCGCTGCAGCAGGAGCAGCCGCCCATGCAGGAGACGGCGCAGCAGCAGCAGCCGACGCAGCGCCTCAGCAGCAGCGGCATCAGAACGTACGACCAGGAGGCAGCTCGCGCGGCAGGGTGGGGCGTTGGCATCGGCGGCCCGAGCAGCAGCGCGCAGAACACTGAGAGGGTCGAAGTGCGATGAAGCCTGCCCGCCAGCCTTGCCAACTAGCACGGTGCTCAGCAGCAGGGCGCCGAAGAGCACGGTGCTCAGCAGTAGCACGGTGCTCAGCTGTAGTAGCACGGTGCCCAGCAGCAGTAGCACGGTGGTCAGTAGCGCGGCGCTCACCAGCGGCCGCCCTGAAGCGCTGTGCTCAGCAGGAGGGTTTGAAGGCAGTCGGCCTCGCCCTCGCTATAATGTGCCAGCCTGAAGAGGACGAGGAGGGGGGAAGGGGAGTGGCGTCCTGTGCCAGCCAGAGTTCGAGGCGCCACAGGCATCGCCTCGTCGAGCCCCCGCACTGCGCTTCGGATTTCCTGCTGCACTCGGCTATCAGCGCTGCGCGTATCTATAACCTGCTGCGTCGTGGAAGCGCGTAGTGTCTCCCAGTTTCAATCCGTCTGCGGGCCCTTGTGCATCTCCGCGCAGATCATTTTGAAGATTGGCCGGGAATGGTTTCACCGCGCCTGCCACGTGCTTCCCGCCCTCCCCGTGGGTGTCGAAATTGGCGTGGGCAGTTCCTTGTCATTGCCTCTGTTCATCTGTTTACGACTATTGTTTAACAATTTTCACTCTGATTTTCTATCGTTCCATTATTTATGCGTTTTGTATTAATTGCTTTGCGCGTTGGCTTGGCTTGATGAGGGAATTTGCATATTTATAGGAAAAGCAATGCATTTATCAATCGAATAATTTATGTTTTCACATGCGCTTGCAATTCCGCCTTGGCCTCTTTGGATCGGGTTGAACAGTTCGTTTCTCCGCAGTGAGTTGTGAAGCGCGGGGGAGCGCAGAGGTCCTCAGGTCGCCCCGCCCCCGAGCAACGGGGTCAGCGCCCCCTGCCCGCTTTTTTCCTTTTTCTCGGTCCCGAAAGCGGGGTCTCCCGCTGGAGGGGCACAAGGACCACCATCCACGGAGAGGGGGCCTCGACGCCCCAGGCTGCCCCCCTGAAACAATGGGGGCTAGCATCCATATGTTTCCCTAGGGGCCCTACCCGAGTTTCAAAGCTCCCGATGGGGGGGGCGCTCGAGACCATGGACCCCCCAAGGGCCTTCACGTTTACCTTTATCTCCTCCTCCTCCTCCTCTTCCTCTTTTTCTTCCTCCGTTTGGAACGAATGCACAAGAAACCCGCCGCAGGCGCCGAAGTTTCGGCTTGTTCAGTGAACGTAGTTTGGGTCGCGGGTGGGTCGCGGGCTCTCCACCTCCACCTGGAAGGAATTCAAAAACAGCCCGCCGCAGGCGCCGAACATTTTGATTTGCACACTGAACGCGATTTGGGTCGCAGGTTCTCCACCTGGAACGAATGCAAAGGAAACCCGCCGCAAGCGCCGAAGTTTTGGCTTGCTCCGTGAACGTAGTTTGGGTCGCGGGTGGGTCGCAGGCTCTCCACCTCCACTTGGGGGAATTCAAAAACAGCCCGCCGCAGGCGCCGAACATTTTGATTTGTACACTGAACGTGGTTTAGGCCGCGGGCGGGTCGCAGGTTCTCCACCTGGAACAAATGCAACAGAAGCCCGCCGCAGGCGACGAACATTTTGGGTGGGTCGCGGGGTGGGTCGCGGGTGGGTCGCGGGCGCGGTTTGGGTCGCGGGGGGTCGCAGGTTCTCTACCTGGAACGAATGCAAAAGAAACCCGCCGCAGGCGACGAAAATTTTGGGTGGGTCGCGGGGTGGGTCGCGGGTGGGTCGCGGGTGGTCGCGGGTGGGTCGCGGGTGGGTCGCGGGTGGGTCGCGGGTGGGTCGCGGGTGGTCGCGGGTGGGTCGCGGGTGGGTCGCCTGGGGGGGTCGCCGGTAGGTCGCGGGTGGGTCGCCGGGGGGGTCTCGGGGTGGGTCGCGGGCGGGTCGCGGGGTGGGTCGCGGGCGGGTCGCGGGTGGGTCACGGGTGGGTCGCGGGGTGGGTCGCGGGTGGGTCGCGGGGTGGGTCGCGGGTGGGTCGCAGGTGGGTCGCGGGGTGGGTCGCGGGGGGGTCGCGGGGCGGGTCGCGTGTGGGACGACGACAACAACAAACAACAAACAACAAACAACAAACAACAAAAAACAACAACCACAAAGAAACAAACAAACAAACAAACAAACAAACAAACAAACAAACAAACACAACAACAACAACAACAACAACAACAACAACGACGACGACGACGACGACGACAACAAGAGTCCGCATCGCGAGATTCAACTTCAGCCACGCACCCAGGGACAGTGAATGACCGTTCGGTTCAGCCCCCTCACTCTGACTAAGTAATTTGTAACGGCGTCCTTGGCGCAGCGTGTTTCCTGAGCGTCGAAAGCGAGATGTTTGAATAAATTGCATGGAGGTCACAGGCGAGAGCGCAATTCCTGAATAACATGTAAGGGTTCTCTGGCGGGAGCGGGGGTCTTGATTGAATTGCGAGGAAGTCTTGATTCAATTGCGAGGAAGTCTCAAGCGGGAGCGCCGTTCCTAGTCAAATTGTGAGGAAGTCTCAGATGGGAGCGGGGGTCCTGATTAAATTGCGAAAACGTCACAGGCGGGAGCACCGATCCTTGATAAATTGTAAGGAAGTCTCACGAGCGGGGGTCGTGAGTAAATTTGGAGGAAGTCTCAGGCGGAAGCCGTTGTTGTTGTTGTTGTTGATGTAATCCGGGGGGCCTGGGGCACAATTTGAGCACCAAGACTTCCCCTGACAAAAAACAGGGTGCGAGCGTCGAGGGGCACACTTTGATTGAGAAAAACAGTATGAACTGGTGAGGGGGGATCAACAATAATTATTGTTTTGGAACGAATGTCCAACAAGCAGAAACCTCCCCGCGGATCTCCACTTCAGCCACGCACCCGAGAACAAAGAATGAGCGTTCGGCCCCTTCACTCTGGTTTGTGGAGTTCCTCGGACATGGCTTCCAGTTCGATCACCGCCTCGTTTGGGAGCCCGTCCATGTCCTGCTTTTGGTGTTGCCATCACACGACGACTGCCCGATCCATCGCGCCGTCATCTTCGCCAGGCGGTGAGCTCCTGCAGCAGCCAGCCTCTGTGATTTGATCCTCCATGCCTTGGCGCCCTCCTTCGCGTATCGGTCCGCCTGCGTCTACAGCTCCAGCTCCGTGGTGCACTCCGCTTTGGTCTTGTGGGCCTTCACCTTGGTGACGTGCACTTGCTTGTGGCCGCCGAGCTCCTGCCACCACCTCTTCCAGAGGTGTTTCCTCGCAGTTCCCATGGCCAAAAGCCTTGCCAACGTCCACCGCCTGGCAGATCGACCCTGCGCAGCCGCTGAACACCTCCAGCGGCGCCTGCGGGCACCCCGCCGAGAAACGGAAGGCGTAGTCTTCCCCGTCCTTGGCCAGTTGCAGCGGGACCCACGCCAGTGGCACGGTGCCGCAGGCCGCGCCTAGCACCTGTCCTCCCTCATTGCGTTGGACGATCGCCCAGCCCGCTCTCCTCAGCACGTCGTCCTCTTCTTACTCCTCCTCCTCCGTAGCCATTTTGGCTCAAGGTGTTGGTTTTCCCTTTGGAACGTAGTGAGTACCGCTAGTCCGCGGCCAGCTTATTCCAGGCCACCTCAGTCGAGGCGCGCGCTTCTGAGGGCGAGCATCCCACGACGACGGCCGCTCGCCTCACGCCCGTGGCCACCCCGAGCCAGTCCCGACGGTGCCTGCTCCGCCGCAGCCGTCTGTCCTCAAGGGACCGCGACGGCCCACGTGGGCACGCGGGCGATGCGCTGCGAGCGCCAGCAGGGCGTGCCGCATCAGGTGCGCATGCGGCAATGGGGCTCCCGCTCGCACCTAGAAGCAGCAGGCAGCAGCAGGCAGCTTGGGACGCAAAGTCCGAGTCGCGGCCTGCAGACGGCGGCGCGCGCCCGCCCAAGGCCCAGACCGGCGATCTCGGCAAGAGGCCTGTGGCGATTGAGAATTCCCTCACCACCTTCCTTCGCGGCAGCGGCGGCAGTGCGCAATCAGGGAAGCCAAAGTTCACCGAGGCTCCGTGGACTGCAGAGGCTAACGCTGATGTCGCGGACGAGCCAAGCCATGATGTTTACCGATGAAGATAGATGGGCCAACTATGCTGCGCCTTCGTCACGCTTCGAGGCCAGTTTCAAGACATCGCCGCCTGGCGAGGCAGGAGCTGAGTTTCGAAAGACCATCCAGGGCAACATTGCTAACCCCAGGCGCGGCAGAACAGTCTCCGCCCACCGGCACTCGCTCACCGCAGGGTGGCGCAGGATCTCCAGGGGGCCAAGATGGCGCAGGCCCGCTTCGAGAAGGAGATCAGTGAGAAGGAGTCGCCGCTTGCGAAGCTGCGCGAGAGTGGACGCCAAGCGCGCCAGCCTCGAGTCAAAGAAGTAGGGAATCATCGTGCTGCAGCGCGAGTTCGATAACACGGCTGCATCTGTCGTCGGCAAGCCCTCCTTCCGCCCCTCGCGCGGTGTTCGAGGTGTAGAAGGAGGGAATTTACGACTATGAGTCCAGGCGGTTCCTCGACGCGCCGTCGCGCTGCAAGCTCCGCGAGGCGTCTGCGGCGAAGGCTCCTGCGCAGCCGACGCCCATGGACACTGAGCCTCCTGAAGGTGATCCTGGTCGCGGGGGCGGCGCTGCCGCGGCCGCCAATGCCCCCGCGCCCGGGGGCGGCCCGCCCTCAAGCGAGGCCCCGACGACCTGGATGAGGAGGATCAGAGGGAGTTGTTCTGCATGTCCCAGTCAGGTCAATTCGCCAGTTTCATCGACCAGTGCCACGCGAGTCTCAGGAACGCGGACCAGCAGCGGCGCGCCGCGACGGCCTGCCGACCCCGAGTCTCAAGGGTTATTTTGCATCGAGCCCCTCAATGTCAGCGGCGGCCGAGCCACCCTCAAGTCCCGCCTCAGCAAGGTCAGCGCCATGGTCGCCCTTTGCCCGGAGATCGGGCACGTCCAGGGCAAGCTGGAGCAGCTCTACAGCTGGGCTGCCAACAAAGGGCGGCAACCCCAGCCAGACCCAGTGCTGGCGCGGCGCCGTCAGGAGACGTCGCAGCTTTCACCCGAGACGACCGAGGCTTGCGGCATCTTCCGGACGGCCATATGATTCTCCAGCATCGGTTACAGCATGTATTTGTCGATCTCCCAGGGTGGCCTGCGTCATTCGATTGGGCCCGCGGGCTTCAATGCTGACATGATGGCCGCCGCCGGAAAGATAACGCGACGTACTGCGACGCATGGCGTCATCGGCGGCGATTGGAACATGTCAGCTCATGACCTCGAGTCCCCCGGTTTTCCACGTTTGGCCAGGGCGACGCCTGCTGCGCCCGAACAAGTTTCTCTCGCGGAGGCACGGGGTCTCTGGCATGAGCGACGCAGCGACCCGTAGTTACCAAGGCGCCAAAGCAGAGATGCAGCGGCACAAGAAAGCACATCGGCCAGTTGAGCTACAGATGGTGGATAATGGACATGCCATTCAGCATCACGTTTATTCAGTCGCGCAAAAGATACCTTCGGTTCCGCCGCCTAGGCCCGCGACGAAGCCAGTGGACTGGTCGGTCCTTGCAGCGTTTGCGGTGGCGGTCGCCGAGCACGTTGCTATGAATATGGGGGTCGAATTGAAGCAGTCAGGTTCTTCCGGCCGCAATCTGGAACCATGGTGGGTCAAAGCTAAGTACCCCGCCAACATGGATAGCGACATTCAGTGCATTGTTCATGGTTGGCAGAGGCGTCAGGAGACGCTGACGCCCGCCCTCAGGGTGTATCATGAGAACCAGATTATGGCGCACTGCTTAGTGGAGACATCGAGTTTCTTGCCTCAGCTTATCCCAGCCAAGGTCTCAGTGGCGGGCTCGACGCCGGTGTCAGGCAGGCCAGAGCCGAAGCCGTCGCCACCCCGATGGGTACCGAGCGCATTCATGCATTCTTTCCCGGAAGAGATCGCCGGCGACGTCATGCTGGCCACCAGGGGCCAGGAGAAATATTCCCATGATTATTGGGCAGAGTGGTGCAAGATGGTATCCAGTGGCGGCGCTCGAGCTCTTCGCGGGACAACGCGAGCCAAAGCCGTGCCAGACCCAGCATTGAGCTCGGGTCTCGGGCGCGCAGTCGGGAGATCCAGTCTCGTCGCGCAGCAGGGGGTGGAGTTGCATCGACCCCTGCGGCACGCTACCGATGCCTCTCCAGCGGCGCGGATTCCCGACGGGCCCTCTTGCCCGCGGCCTATCCCTGAGCAGACGAGATGCAAAGCTCGAAGATTTTCCTGCAGGCGCCGCAGCCAGCTGCGACGACTGCCGCCCCGGGCACCTCACCGCGATCGATGAGGCTGGGTCGGATGCGCTTACATCCATCTACCAGGTTCTGGAGGCCACCGGAGTTCTCCCGAAGCAAATTCGCTGGATCCAGATGCCCGCGCTTGCCAAACCGAGCGGAGGCAACGTATCGATTGCGTTGGACGCAGGTATCCATAGAATATGGCAGCGAGCTCACCGCCATTTGTTCAAGTTTATGGACGATCCCTTGGACGGGAAGCACTGGGGAGACAG
>CAUYUJ010001984.1:82500-94924 GCA_963575745.1 Prorocentrum cordatum
GCAGACATTCGCAGGTTTGCCCTCCAGCTCGAGGGAGCCCCACTCATCCTGTCAGCGCAGCAGGTCAAAGCACACCTCTCTGAAGGTTTCCCTGCAGAGTGGGGGATACCGGGCGTTTGCGGTCGCGAACGCGGCGGTGGATCGGGAGGCCAAGGCTGCCCTCGACCAACACCCCAGCCCCACCCCCGACTTTTTGTTTGTTTTTGAGCTGGCGGCCCAAAAAGGCATCCTGGTCGTCGGAACTTGCCGCGGAGGCCCTGCCCCAGTTTCAAAACGATGTTCGTTGGACCAGGTCCCACAAAGTTGTCCTGGGACGAACACGTTGGCCAGCTACGCGGCACGACTGGCACGTTGGCGAGCTCGGCTTGCAATGTCGTTTTGTGCTGCTCTCGCCGAGGGAGCTGCTGACCAGGTACCGATGGACGGATGCCCTGGTCTGCCCACAGTGCTGCAAAATTTGCGAGTTGCGCGTGAACCCCCTGGGACATATCATCGTCGCCTGGGCGGGGGCGCTTGCTCGTAAAACTGAGTCTCCTGGTCAGTTTGTGTCCACTCGTCTTGCGTCCCGTGGGCAGCACAGTGTTTGTTTAAACTATGGAGGGTGGTCCCAAGGACGAGCGTTCAAGCTCGGCCGAAGCTGCGAGCCGCCGACGAGAAAGGGGTGAGAGGTCCTTGGGAGGCCCCGTCAGGACGACTGCCCGAATCGTCGCGTGCAGGCGCTGCTCGAACAAGCTGCGCCGTTGTCCTCGTTTGCTGTTTCCTTGTTCGGTTTCGGCATTCGGCCTCGGACCCGGCCCCATCCTATGAGCACAGAATACCTGCGCTTGCCGAACGAATTCGGTTAAAGAAGCAGAGCGCAGCTGCTCTCTCTCTCTCTCGTTCGTTATGCTCTTTTTGTTTGTTCTCTCTCTCTCTCTTTCTCTCTCTCTCTCTCTCTCTCTCTTTCTCAGGGCCTCTGAGGTTGGTGTCCGAACCTATTCCTGAGTGTGCGTCTCCCCCTTCGCTTCTAAGTGCTGTGCACTCCCCATCGGGCATTCATTTCACATTTCCTCCTCCTCTCCCTCCTCCTCCTCCTCCTCTTCATCCTCCTCCTCCTCCTCCTCCTCCTCCTCCTCCTCCTCCTCCTCCTCCTCCTCCTCTGGGTCCGTGGCCGAGCTGTCCGCGAACACCCTGCACTGGAAGTAGCCGAGTGGTGGCCGCTTGGTACAGGTGACCTACTCGCTGTTGCGTTTCTCGTATGGTTTCATCAACAATTGTGTCTCGACGACGACGGTAACGACGAAGACGACGACGACGACGACGGCAACGACAACGACGACAACGACGACGGCGACGACGACGACGACGGCGACCGCGACGGCGAGATTCGTCTCGGAAGTTTTTGCGCGTTCTTTGAGATTCTCGACGGTACGACTTGGCGCAGCCCGAAAGACTGGGCAGGCTGGGTTTCAGAAGGGCCTGAACTTTGGTGTCATTTCCATCCCATTGACCTTGTCTCCCACACTCTCGCTGGTGGGTGCTTTGACCCCTTATGGCGTAGCTTCCTGCCCAGCTGCCTGTGGCAAGTCCCGCCATCGTGCCAGCCCAGCACCTTCGGTGACGACTGGTTCGGGGAGCGCACAGGAGGCCGTGACGTGTGACACCTCGTGCCCCGAGCTTTGGAAGATCCGTCACATGTGGCACAGTCTTCTACGTCGTGTCGGGTGTATGATTATCTTCGTTGTTGTCGTCCTCTCGTGTTTCCGTCCTTTCTCGGGCTCTTGTGGGGCAGCATTGGGGGTATTTTGGGCCACGTCAGACAGTCGTGGGGCCCTCTTGGGCCGTGTTGGAGGCCATCATTTGCCGTGTTAGTTGTCTCGGAGGCCATATTGGGCCGTTTTGTGTCCCGTCCGTCTTGGGGCGTTTTGGGGGCATCTTGGACTCTGTTGGGGGCATCGTGGACGTTTTGGAGGCGTCTTGGGACCGTCTTGTAGGCAGTCTTGGGCCATCTTCAGACGTTTGGGGGGCCATCCTGAACCGTCTTGAGGCTGTCTTAGCGCCATATTGGGGGGCCTCTCGGGCTGTGTGGGTGTCATTTTGTTAACGTCTAGGGCGGTCAGAGAGTGTCGGAAGCCCGAAATGACGACGACGCAAACATATTTTGAAAATGCACAACGTAAACACATGAGCCTGAACCTCCTAAAAGTATATTGGAGCCCCTTGGGGCCGTCTTGCAGGCATCTTGAGTCGTCTTGAGGCCGTTGTTTACGGTCTTGAGGCCATCTCGGGCCGTAGTAGAGACATCTCGGGCGAACTCAGCGGCATCTTGACTTTAGACGAGGCTTAAGGAGAGGATGTATAGCGAATGCTGTATCCGACGCTGTCTTGGTTCAAGACTGCGCAGTCCGATATGCTAGGTGCACTGCCCTGTGTGCCTTCATTTGCGGTTCATAGCAACGGACAAGGGCCACGTTCTTCTATGATCCATCTCCCGATCCCACGGTTTCTCTCTTACTTCTCGCTTTGCTTGCCATCAAGGGATGAGTTGTGGGATACCTCGATACGTCGCCGACGTTATTCTAAGAGTAGGGCTATCAGCTTATTTCCTCTTGGTCAAGCCCTGCACCTTGACTTTTTACTTGGTAGCGGAGCTGGCTACATCTGCATGTGGCTGGCTTGTGAATCGGGCTTTGTGTACATAGCAATTGACCGCGGCACAGTGGAGTACCCGACTGCGCCGGCTCTCAGCCACCACACTTCCCAGCATTCTCGAACCAACTGGTAACTTACAGTCCTACACCTACACCTCCCCACCGCGTGGCCACACGCCACGCACGACCCAAGCACCGATACCTATCCGCAAGCTGACGGCCACGTCAAAACAGGCACCCAGCCGCTACCCTACGGGCGCGGCAATATCCAAGTATACGCAACCGAACATCCTCAGCTACAACATGATCACGCACTATGTTCAGGTCGCGATATTTGGAACTATCTGGGCGTGCCTAGGCCTTGCCGCGGCATGCATGCGAGGACGAGGATTGAATGAAACATGCACTCGGGGTCCCTTCTGGGGCCGTCTGGGACCCCGCAGGTAACGCACCATTCCGCGACTTCGTTCGCGAAGTACACGCATGGCTTAACGTCGCGAGCGGAAGTATGACGACACCCCAGCAGGCAGCTGCTTTACAGCGCGGCCGAGGGGGAATGGTTAGGACACGAGCCATGAGGGTACCACCCACCATCATCAACTATGGTGTCACAGTGCTGGGGAGACACACCGATGGAATCACATACATCATGTACTTACCACGCACCAAATTCTAGACGCTTCGCGTATCCCCACCAGCCCGTCCAGAAATGAGTCCTAGGGGAATGGAGGTTATGAGGGAAGCGGGGGGGGCATGCAGAAGAACAAAGGGCGGGGTGAGCCGCCATATGCGCCAAGAGGGGGAGGATGCATGAGGAGCCGTCGTCGTCGGAGTAAGAGAAAAAAAGAAGAGGAGCAAAATGAGGAGCAGGAGCAGGGGGAGGAGGAGGAGGAGGAGGAGGAGGAAGATGAGGAGGAGGAGATATGGAGGATTGCGGGGACGAGGAAGACGAGAAGGAGGAAAAGGAGAAGGAGGAGGAGGAGGAGGACGAGGAGGAGGAGGAGGAGGGGGAGGGGGAGGAGGAAGGAGGAAGAAAAAGAGGAGGAGGAGGAGAGAGGAGGAGGACAATGGCGAGCGTGGGGGCCTCTTGGGCCGTCTTTGTTGCCTCTTGGCGGTCCCGGGGGCCTCTTGCGTATATCGGGGAGCCTCTTTTGGCCTCTTGGGGATCTCTTGGGGGTCTCTTGGAGGCCTCTTGGGGGCCTCTTTGGGCCTCTTGGGGCCCTTTTGGGGGCGCTCTTGGGGCGCTCTTGGGAGCCTTCGGGGCGCTCTTGGGGCCATTTTGGAGGAGATCTATCAAAGAAGGGGGGGGTCGTATATTAGCGCTGCCCCTTCTAGAGTGCCTCGAATCGCCTCTGGGGCCCTTTTTGAGGCCAAAATGCTTCCAAAACCTGATGAAAGTCAATGTGTTGTGTTTTTTCGCTTTTGTTGCTCTTGGAGCCGTCTTGGGCCATCTTGGGAGCCTCTTTGGGCCTCTTGGGGGTCTCCTGGGAGCTTCTTGAAGGCCTCTTTGGGGCCTCTTGGGGGGGCGCTCTTGGGACGCACTTGGGAGCCTTCGGGGCGCTTTTGAGGCCATCTTGGAGGAGATCTATCAAAGAAGGGGGGGTCGTACACTAGCGCTGCCACTCTAGAGTGCCTAGAGTGCCTCGAATCGCCTCTAGGGCCCTTCTTGAAGCCAAAATCCTTCCAAAACCCAAGGAAAATCAATGTGTTGTGCTTTGTCGCTTTTTCGCTCTTGGAGCCGTCTTGGGCAATCTTGGGAGCCTCTTGGGGCCTGTTGGGGGTCTTTTGGGGGCTTCTTGAAGGCCTCTTTGGGGCCTCTTGGGGCCTCTTGGGGCCCTCTTGGGGCCCTCTTGGGGCCTCTCTTGGGGCGCTCTTGGGAGCCTTCGGGGCGCTCTTGGGGCCATGTTGGAGGAGATCTATCAAAGAAGGGGGGGTCGTATATTAGCATAGCCCCTCTAGAGTGCCTCGAATCGCCTCTTTGGCCCCCCCTAAGAGGCCAAAAATCTGTCCAAAACCTAAGAAAAAAAAAATGCGTTGTGTTTTTGTTTTCCGCCGTTTCGCTCTTGGAGCCGTCTTGGGCCATCTTGGACGTCCCAACAACCCGCGGAACCCCTCGTCCAGGTCGGCGGGGAGGAGTAAGGGGAGGGGTAAACCCCTCCCCGAAGGGAAAGAAGGGAGTTGGCAGAGGAAACGCCCTAGACCACCTACGCCCTAAAGGGCTGGTGGGATTTGAAAGCCTTGAGGACGAGCGACAGCGCACCTAAGAGACAGCCCTCATCGACTTCAGAGTCGACAGACGAGCGTATCGACTCAGTACTAGCCTGGTTCGAAATGGCCAGAATGGAAGCAGCAGGCTTCAACCTATTCAATTTCCAGATCACTACCCTGATCTTAGTTCTTGCCGTGGGGGGTGGTACCTCCCGAGCAGCCCAACTACTGCAACCGCTGAACCACCAGATGCCCCGTACTCAACAACAGCACGACCAACTCCTGGAGCGAATGCGCAGCCATGGACACTTGATTGAGCGCTCCCCGGGGAACATCTGGAGCATCTTCAGCGGTCGCAACGCTGGCACTTACCACGCCGAAATAAGCGACACACCAGCAGCCATGCCGAACAGCATCTGGAATGACGGAGAGCCCACTGAGTCCACGACGCTCCTAGGCCAAGACGCCCACAACAACAAACAGGCGTCTGGCTCAAACATGGGCTGGCCGTCAGCGGCCAGCTACACACCACCTGACGCGACTACCCTCTGGGGCACACCCAGCCAACAAGATGACGACGTATTCGATTCTGGTAGGGATACCGATACGGCCCCCTCTACCGGCGCCGAAAACGTCGACTGGTCAGACCGGAAAAACTCCCTCGCATCGGCGCGCGCGCCGTCCCCGGCCGCCGCTGGAGCGCGCCTCCCGCAGAGGCGAGGATGCCGCGGCGGCGGCATGACGCCGCGGCATCTTCGCCCCACGAGACCGCGCGCGCCCTCGTCGCCGGCCGCGCCAATCGCAGGCACGTGCGCGGCTGCTGCCGGGGGCCTCTGCGCGGGCGGCGCGCCCCGCGCGCGGTTGCTCGGCGCCGCGCGTTGCTTGCCTCCCCTTAGCTAGGTGCTAGGTGCTTTTGGGGCCTCGCGATCGCGCCCAGTTCCTCCGTCGGGGGGTCTGGGTCTCTTTGCGCGCCCAAAACCCCTATGGCAACGCTGCGCTATATGTTGTGTGACTCCCAAACTCGCGTGGCCGTTTCGCGCCGCGCTCTCAATTCCGCTCCCCAACATACATGCACACTTACAATTGACTCAAGCACACCCACGCGCACCAATGTACACATGTAGAAGTATACCCCGACGCGTTAAGCCGCATGCATTCACGCGGATATACATACACGCATGCATGCTGCATGCGCATTCTCAACTATGGCACACGGGTGTACGTAGTAAAATTGGCACGAACGACATGCGTATTCACACTCAAGCAAACACATGTACGCAACTTACATGTGCTCATATATGTTCATTGTGTGCATTATGTGAAGGTCTGCGTGCATGAGCTTGCATATGCACATCGGCCCACGCTCCTCCAGGGACGCGAACAAGAGAGTTTGATAAGAAGGTAGAGGGGGAAGAAATGCTAAGAGAAAACCTCCAGGGGATAAGAGGGAAAATGGGCACCAACAGTTACTTAGTAATAGTGGTCACCCGATCCTGGTTGGCCATCTTGGCCCTCGTGGGGTCATAATGACGCATCCGCTCGTAATGACCCATTGTTACGGTTGATGATTCACTATGATCTGAATGAAGACGCTCTGGGTCCACAGAATCGATAGACTGACCCCCCCCCCCCCCCAGAGAATCAAGCTCGGATGCGTCGACGCCCTCAGGAGGAGGAACACCCCCCATCTCCTCGCCCATCATCAGCCGAGCCCCCATCGGGGCCCAGGGACGGGGGCGCGACCGCGGAAACAAGGAGGCAGTTTCTGATGTCTCACGCGTGCCCCTTGAAGCGCATCCATTCATATACTTATACGCTACATAAACGCAAGTACGTAGAGTCGTGCACAGGTGTATATGCGCATCACCCGTATCCGTAAGGGCTGTGTGTTATGTATACGGGTACAATCGCGTAAATTTAGGAGGGTGAGAATCATTGCAAAGCAGAGCGACGCGAACCAAACCAAACCATATAATAGCACCTACATTCGAAAACATAAAGCAAAGCCACGGGAACACAGCAAAGCACATCAACGCGAACCCGAAGCAATGCAACGCAAGGCGACGCACAAGCACATATATCATCAAACCAACTCGTCGAGTTCATCTATCTGCGGAAATCTTATGGGGGTTCGAGCGCTGGTAAGTCCGATCTAGACATGCGAAAGCCTTGGCCAAGTCACGGGGCATTTTTTTGCACTTGCCCGCTCTCTCGTGACAACTAGCAGCGAAGGCTCGGGATGCCCCTCGAGCCCGAGCCTGTGATATACACTTCGTGGGTCGCGGCCGCCAGACGCGCGCCCGTGCCATAAGGGCTGTCTCTGCTGCTTCTCATCTCGAGCACCAGTTGCCATTGCGGGAAAGCGAGGACAAGGGAGAGGAGGAGGAGGCGGAGGAGGAGGGGTGAGGAAGAGAACGAACGCATGATTGATACGTGGTGCGCCTAATCCGCCACCGCACTTGCAGCGGTAGGCTCACGTTGGGTCATTGCGCTCTTGCGAAGCAAGAACTACGTTCACGTGCGTATAATTGCGTGTGGACATTTTTGCATGCGTCTATATATACATATATATATATATACACAGATACATACTCGTGGTTTTCGAAAACGGCGCCCAACATGGCGACTGCAGTTGGACGAGTGGGACCGCGACGAGCGATCGGCAGTGCAAGCGCTGTTTGGAGAGTGCCCTGACATCATTATAGCCCCCACCCCTGTGCAAGCGCTGCTTGGGGAACTCCATGCCTCCAGCAAGGCCCTCCCCCAGTGCAAGCGCTGCTCGAGGAACGTCGAGCCTGCGGGCGGCCTAAGGCCTGAGGAGGGGGTGCAAACATCGTTGCTTCGGGGGCAGTGATATCCGTAGCCGTTTTGGCTCAAGTCGTGCGTTTCACTAAATGCATAGCGATGTACGGCACCGCTCTCCTCTCCCCGGCCCGGCGAGCGCCCAGGCGCATGGAGATGTGGGCTGACTTACCCAGTGGGAGCCCCGTCGCGGCTAGCAGAAGAACGGCGAGGCCGTGGGAGACCACTGGAAGAAGTCGTAGTGCAGCTGCTGCTGGGACGACGCTCCTTCTTGCTGGCGGCGGCCAAGCCGCCGACGCTGGTGGAGGACCTGCGGGGCCGTTGGAGGCCACTGGACGCGCAGCTGCTGGGACGACGCTCCTCACTGGTGGCGGCGAGGCCGCCGATGCAGGACCTGCGAGGCCTGTGGAGGCCACTGGAATTGCAGCTGTTGGAACGACGTTCCTCACTGGTGGCGGCGAGGCGTTATTCACGGCGGTCGGCGGTGGCAGCGCCGACGTGGTGGAGGTCAAACCCACCGGCCAGGAGGATCTAGGCAGTGGCGGCAGGAGCTGGGCAAGCACATCGGCCAGGAGTGGTGAAGGTCAAACCCATCGGCCAGGAGCTGGCCAAGAGGCTGGGGCGCTGGCGGCAGGGGGCGGCGCGCCCCGACGACGAGGCGACGGCGGCAACGCCGAAGAGGAGTCCAAACCCATCATCGTGATCATCGACGACCTGGTGGTGGAGATGGGCGGCGTCGGCACTGCTGGGCAGCAAGAGGAGGCTGCTGGCGCGCTCTCGGCCCATCATCATGCACTCGCTCGCCAAGAGTCTGGCGCGCTGGCGGCAGGCAGCATCGGCGGCGTGCTGCGAGGAGGCGGCGGTGGCAACACCGACGAAGAGGAGACCAAACCCATCATCGTCGACGACCTGGTGGAGGAGATGGGCGGCGGCGGCGGCGGTGGCAGAGAGGAGGTTGTGGCGCCCTCCTCGGACCATCATCGCGCAGCTGATCGCCAAGAGTCCGGAACGCTGGCTAAGTGGCAGTTGCAACGCAACGATGATGATGGCGTTCCCAAGACGAGGAGCCCCGCGTTGCCAGCGCCTCGGCGGGCCGCTGTCGCTGATGCTGTTGTTGTTGTAGGCCCCCCGGCCATGCGTAGGTTGCGCTCGCGGTCTCGTGAGAGGCGTCGTGCCCTTCTTTGGGATATGGCGCGTGAGGACGCGCGCATGCAGTGTCGGGATTTGGACATTAGAATTGCGGTGCACCAGCCGTTGCTAGACGATAGCACTGATGAATGGCTTTGCCGTTTAGACTACTTGCGCCGCGGGGCTCGGCGCCGTCCTATATACATAGGCACAACGAGCGATCCTGCCTGGAGGTTTTTGGGGGATGGTGGATTTCTTCGCGACTGCGATGACAGTCGTCGTGGCCCCATGCGGGGCCATTGTAAGGATTACAAACTAATGCATGTAATTGCATCGTTGCCGGACCGCGAGTGTGCGGCTGCTGAAGCGCTTGCAATCAATCGGTCTCTAGGTTCGAATATGAATAACAAAGTCGCAGATGCGCGGGGTCTTGAGATCAGAAGCATTCGTTATTCATTCCTTTACATTTGTATTGGCTGACAAGCCTGCTGACAAGCCTGGGGAAAGGCAAACAAGGGCGTTCCCTCCATCCTCTCCTCTGTCCCTCCTTATCCTACTCTCCTCCCTCATTCCCCTCCTCCGTCCCTCCGCTCCTTCTCTCCTCTATCCCTCGTCGTCGTCTCATTCGTCGTCCGTCGTCGTCGTCCATCGTCGTCGTGGTCGTATTCGTCGTCGTCGTCGTCGTCCCTCGTCGTCCGTCGTCGTCGTCCGTCGTCGTCGTCGTCGTCGTCGTCGTCGTCGTCGTCGTCGTCGTCGTCGTCGTCTGTCGTCTGTCGTCTGTCGTCGTCGTCGTCGTCGTCGTCGTCTGTCGTCGACGTCGTCGTCGTCTAACGTCGTCGTCGTCCCCGCCCGTGGCGGCCCCCCGCCACGCGCTATTTCGTGAAGACCTTCACTATATGCAGGCCGGTGCGCCCGCGCGTGCTCGCGCCGTGCGAGGGAGGGAAGGAGGAGAAGGAACAGTAGAAGGAAGAGGAAGAGGAGGAGGAAGAGGAGGAGGAACAGGAGAGAGGGAAGGTAAAGGGCATGAGTAGAACCGTAGTGGGATAGGGGCAAGGCGAAGGGGAGAAACAACACATGAGTGGATCAAGGAGCATAGTAGGCGCGGCTTGGAAAGCTAGGCGGCGTCGGCCTGGGCCTCGGTGGGCCCCTTCGGGACTTTCAGGCCTCCGATGTAACATGTATTATCTTATCATCGTCGACGTCATCGTCGTCGTCTTCGTCGCCATCGCCATCATCATGATCACCACCATCACATCCGCCACCAGGATCTCTATCATCACCACCACCATCACAATCATCATCGGCATCAGCATCATCATCATCATCATCAGTATCATCATCAACATCATGCCTGCCACTCCCATCGTCCTCCTCCTCCTCCTCCTCCTTATCATCATCATCATCATCACCATCATCATCGCCATCGTCATCAACGTAATCACTATCATCGTCACCATCGCTGTCATCATCGCTGCAATCGTCGCCACCGTGGGTTGCCATCACCGTCGTCTCACTCATGATCCTCATCATTATCGTCATCCTCGTCGTCATCACTCTCGTCATAACACACAGATGCGCCCAGGATCGCTCCTCGATCCCCAGACCTGTCCAGCGAGGCGACGAGGGGGGTGCGCTCAAGGGGAGACACCTGCCAGGAGTCGAGGCCGAACCTCCGTTATCCTTTATGCCTTCCCCCTTTCCCTTATCCGTTATCCTACTTATTATGCCTTTCCCCTTTCCCTGGCGATCTCCTCCCCTTCATCTTCCCTCTCTCCCTTATCCTACTTATTATGCCTTCCCCCTTTTCCTCGGCCATCTCCGACTCTAACCCTCCATCATGACACAGCATGCTGCGCCATCAAGTGCATGTATGCCATACCACACGCCATCGACATCGTCACAAACTCACACGGCATAGCCGTTTTGGCTGTGTTTTCCAATGTTTAGAGGATATGTTCAGCAATAATGGATTTTGCCTCTGCTACTGGTTTCCTGTTCGACGACTCTTCTGGGAATGGCCCTCTATCCACCAACCATCCAGAGCTCACAGAGCCCGCCGTCGACCAACTGACGACGCAGAAGGGAGGAGGACGTCATAACCTGCCAACTACTACTACTGGTGAGTGCTGCAAGTTATGGAACAGCATGAACCTGCAATGGTCCAAACGCCTACCTATCGCTAGAGACACCACAGGTGGGGAGTCCTGGTTGGACTCCTACACGGACAGCAAAGGAGAAGTTCATATTGGCTGCAAGGTATGCAAGGCCGTCGAGACAGGCAAGGTCGACTCCCCAAAAATGGCAGGATGCAAAGATCGGCGGCTGGCTGCGCAGTCCAGGTCCTTTGCCACATACGGCTTGTCTGCTAGCTCGGTTAGATTCTCTACACTTCAGCGCCATCACAAATTGGCCTGGCACAAAGCATGCAGCAAAGCGTTTCTTGGTGAGACCCTGGAGAATATAATGCCTGGCACCCCGTCCGAAGCAGAGTTTGTGAGTGTGTTGGAGTCGGTGCGGAAGGGCCATGCTCCCAACGAGGGCATCAGCAACATAGGCGCCGCCAATAAAATCAAGAAGATGATCTTCTGTCTAGCTGAGGCGGTGAGATACTTCGACAGGCAATTCCTGCGCAAGGCCGTGACGCTGTCGATGCGTCGGGACGAGTCCAATGGACGTCTCTCGGTCAGGTTCTGTGCCACCGACGCTAGTGTGGATCTTAGCAGCAGTCCAGTCCGATTGGATAGTGAGGAGGAGGAATATGAAGGAAAAGGACGATGACGACGACGACGACGACCACGACGACGACGACGACGACGACGACTGAGGAGATCAGCGTGTCCGGTCAGTCTCGGTCTGTCCGGTCAGCCACCCAACTAGTCAGCCCTGTCAGTCCAGCCAGTCAAGTCTGTCAAGTCGGTCGTCAATCCATCAGCCCACCAGTCAGCCAGTCCAGCGAGCCAGACTAATCAACAATTAGCTCAGCCAATCAAGCCGGTAGGCCTAGGCAGTCAAGCAAGAAGTCAGCCCGCTGGAGTTCACCAGAGCGGGTCCCAGAACAGCCCCCCAGAGCCCCAACAGCACAATACAAGAGGAACGTTTTCAAATAGTCTTGTTGTCGCGGTCCTATCAGGATTCTTAGAGAGTTCCCACAAAATCCCAGCTGATTTGGCTAGGCGTTTTCATGGCAGTACCTCTGGAGTCCTACCTCTTAGTTTAGGGTCTTCCCAAGTTCCTCGTAATGTTTTCATCAGCTTGGCACGTGCTTGGATTCCAGATCTGAGGTCTCAACACCAGGACTGGGGTATTGGGCATCGCTCGCGGCTTCGGCACTGGTGCCGAAGCCATAACAGCCGCGACCAAGACCATCTTCAAGAATGCTGCCACCATCAAGTGGAACATGAAATCCCAGAGCACAAGCACGACCCTCGAGAAGCATCTCCAGACTATCACCACCCAATTGTTGGTCGATTCGGCAGCCGACGAGAGCTTGTCCGCTAGACAAATGCGGGAAGGCATCAACTACGACGGCAACGACGTGCTGACTCCGAATTTGACAGGGCACATGCTTGCAGCCGCGTCTTGAAACGGCCCTTCCAGGCAGACGCAGTCTTGTCAGAGTTGTTGGAATTCTACATTCAAGGAAAGGATTCTGTTGT
>CAUYUJ010001985.1:0-20000 GCA_963575745.1 Prorocentrum cordatum
TTTTGCTGAGGGGGAGAAGGTCCCAAGCAGGCACCGCGATATCTCCCCATTGCCTCGACTCGCTGAGGGGCGACGAGGCGACCTGCGAGGGATGTGCCGCCCGACGACGCGACGCCTGACACGTCGGTGGGCTGTGGCCGCTGCAGTCAACAAGTCGGTGGACGCTCTCAACTCGATGTACTTTGGTGCTCGTGATGTGCCTGCCCCTCTTGCCGTCTCTGATCTGATGACGTTGCCGCAGTGCCAGCGCGCTGCTCTCGCTCATCTGATGGAGCGCGTTCGTGAGCTGGGCCCTAAGCCTCCGAGCGTCACTCGCCCAGGAGCCCTTCAGGAGCTTCGGGTTTTTAAGCACGATTATGCAGGGGACCTGGGGCAGGGCACCCGGCCCCCCATGGTTTTGGAGAAATTGTCGCTTCCGGACGTGGAGCGCTCGCCTGTTAATTTGGAGTCAGCCTTGGTAGGTTTGCCTCAGGAATGCCTTCAGAAGTTTGAAGACAAGATGCTCGTCGGGGGAGCGGTTTGGAGCCAGCTGTCGGACGAGGCACCCCGAGCGCCCCCTTACACGGACCCGCTTTTGAAGACCCCCCGGGGGTTCAAGGCTCTCGCCTCCAGGGTGGCCTCTCGGGGACCTGCGAGGTTCACTCGGCGCCCTGCTGCTCGAATCGGGGCGTTCACGGTTTTAAAGAAATCGGGGATGCAACGCCTGGTTCTCGACTGTCGTCAATGTAAGCTTAGGTTCGCCCCTCCCTCGCATACTGAGTTAGGTGGTTTAAGTTCTTTGAGCGACCTGGAGACCCCGTAGGCCAGGCCCTGTATTGGGCCGAGGGTGACATCAAGGAATGTTTCTACGAGTGCGGGATCTCCGATGAGCTTTCAGATTTCTTCGCGTTTGAGGTCGATGCCGTCGTCGGGGATCTGCTGGAGGCTGGTGTATCGGGGTAGCTCTTGAGCGGTTTCAGGTTGAATGAGAAGGTATCGATGTGCTCGACTGTCCTGCCAATGGATTTTACCTGGTCGTTTTGGTTGGTCCAAGAGTACCACATGCAAGCTGCACGAATGGAGGTCTCGGAAAAGTTCGCTCTTGTGGACGGGCACCCCGCCCCGAGCCTGCAGGCAGGCAAGCGCGTCTACATGGCGTACTGCGATAATCTGAACGCGGGCGTTTTCTCGCGCAAGCAAGCTGGAGAGCTGCGCGATGATGTTCAGAAAGATATGGAGCAGGACGGCTTCACCATACACGAAATCTCGGGACCGCCCCTCTTCGCCCGCGTGCTGGGCTCGGTTCTAAATGGGGGTGCAGGTACTCTCAGCCCGGACCCCGACAAGCTTTGGAAGTTGATCGTGACTGGTTGAGTATTGGGCCCGTGGTTTCCGCAAAAACCGTCGAGAGGCTTATCGGGCACTACATTTATATCGCTATGTTGAATCGAAGCACGCCCCCAGTCTTGCGGCACCTGCATGACTGCGTTACGCAGAGCTGCGAGCCCGAACGTTTCTGGCCGAGCTGCTGCAAAGAGTGTCGCAGCATTACTGGTATTCTGCCACTCGCCGTCGCTGATCTTCGTCAGGAGTGGAACCCCACTGTCACGTGTACCGATGCCTCGCCGACGGGGTACGGAGTCTGCCAGCGCGATCTTGATGTTGAGAGCGTTCGAAGGATTGCGAGGTGGAATGAGAGGTGGCGTTTTAAAAGACTTGCTCCTGACCTATGGGCCCCAAGGTCTCGCTCGCTAGGGTTGGACCCCCAAGAGGGCCTCGCTTCTGCTGGGTGCGTCTGGGCCCCCGGGGTCTCCAAGGAGGGTCTTCGGGACGACGCTGGCGATTGGGACTCTTTCAAGTACACCGAGGACCCCGATTTCCCCGAGGTGCCTTTCGGCCTCACGAAGCAGGATTCCTGGGACGTCGTCTTGCATGGCACCTGGAAGTTCCTGGACGAACATATCACGATCAAGGAAGGTAGGACGGTTATCTTGGCGCTCAGACGTCTTTCTCGGGCTCACCGTAACTTTGGGAAGCGACATTTGTTACTCGTCGACAACATGGGGTTGTGCTTCGCGCTGTCCAAGGGTCGTGCTTGCTCGTATGATTTGCTCAGAGTGCGCCAGCAGGCGGGCGCCCTTTTGCTCGCCACCAACAGTCGCCTTCGGCCGCGCTGGGCCCCCAGCGAGTTCAATGTTGCAGACGAACCCTCACGCCGCGAGGAGCGGACGCTCGCCGCCGGGCCCACGCTGCTGTCGCGCGGGGGCAGGGAGAGGCAGCTGGTCGGCAGGAAGCAGGCAGCTGGTGCGCCCTCTCCCGTGCGCCAGCGGCGGCGCCAACTGGCTCCCGGAGCCTCCGGGGCTGGAGCGCTGGCGAGAAGGAGCACAACCGCCGCGCGTCTCCCAAGGAGCAGCGCCTGCTGACGGCGCTGGCGGAGGCTCCGGAGGACCGCCGCCCCTTGCCCCCCTTGGGCACCCGGGCGGCGCTCGACCTGACGTCGCACAAGAGGAAGGCCGAGGAGGCGCTCGACCCGAAGGGAAAGCTGCTGGCGTGGCGGGGCATGAAGTCTCGCCTGGAGGAGCGCAGTGTCTCGGCCAGGATGAGTCAAGATTACGACTTCTACCTGGAGGAGTTCAGGGACTTTTGCACGGAGAACGGGCTGCCCACGGCCATCTCGGCGCAGACCGACTTGCTGCTCGTGGACTATTTCGACGTGAAGTTCCTGGACGGGCACGGCCCCTCGCTCGCGGAGAAGACCATCGCGGCCGTCCAGTTCGCGGAGGCCCACGCGAAGAGCGGCCAGATCTGGTCGCTGGTGCGAGCCCAGAGGGCTTTGAAGGGGTGGAGGAAGGTCGCTCCTGCCACCAGCCTGCTGCCGCTGCCTTGGGTCATCCTGGCGGCGCTGGCGATGCACTTGGCGCAGCAGGGAAGGCAGGACATGGCGTTGTACCTGGCGGTGTGCTTCGCGTGCTACTTGAGGCCGTCGGAGGGGCCGAGCATTCGCGCAAAGGATGCGGTCCCGCCGGTGGCGGGGGCGGGGCACGGATTCCGCCACTACACGGTGATCATCAGGGGGCCCGACGAGAAGGTGCCAGACAAGGTCGGGGCGTGCGACAACAGCTTCATCCTCGACCAAGAGTACTTGCCCAACCTCGGCGCGGCGCTGCACAGGCGTGCTCGGGGCAAGGCAAGGGACGCCTTCCTGTTCGACTTCCAGTGGAGGTGAACGAACTGATGAACAAAGCTGCTCTCGACCTCGGACTTCGCGATCGCCTGTCGCTTTACCAGTGCCGGCACGGAGGTGCCGCCCACGACCTCGTCGGGAAGCACAGGGACAGGGCCACGGTGATGGCCCGCGGCAGGTGGCAGACCGAGAGCTCCGTTCGTCGATATACCAAGATCGGAAAGGTTCAGAACATGCTCGCGACGCTCGCGCCTCACGTCCTCGATCATGTGAAAAAGTGCGCGGCCGTTCTCGACGACGTGCTGATGGGGCGCAAGGCCGCCCTGCAGCCGCCGAAGGCGGCAAGGAAGTGACGAGAGCTCGGCGCAGGTCTCCGGCCCCGCGCGCTGGCGGAGCTCGATGGGGGCCTGTTGGTCGCCGAGGCTGCCTTGAGGTCTTCTCAGGATCAGGCCGCTTGACTGCGTCGTTGAGAAGGCACGGCGTCCGAGCTGAGGGCTTGGACATTTTGAATGATGTGAATCTGCTGGAGAGGAAAAACCAGCAGCGCGTCCTCGCCCTGATTAGAAGCAGGAGGGTTGGCTGTCTGTGGTTCGGGTTGCCCTGTAATACTTGGAGCAGAGCGAGACGATGGGGTGGAACTGGTCCAGGGCCACTTCGGGACGAAGCCAAGTTTATCATGGGACGTCCAAGCCTTGGGGAAAAAGACGCCAAGAAAGTCAGGGAAGGAAATCAGTTGATGTGGTTTGTTGTGCGATGTTGCCGGGCCGCGTCTAAAGCTGGGACCCCTTGGGCGATCGAGAACCCTCGCACGAATCGTGTCTAGAAGGCCCCCGCTACGAAAAAGCTCGCAAAGCTGACTTCCTCAGGGGCCGAGGTTCTATCTCCCGCGTTTGTGCACTTGGATTTCTGTCAGTACGGAGAAGCTTGGAAAAAGAGTACGACCTTGTTATCCCATGGACTTGATCTCTCTCCAGCAGAGCGCAGATGTGTTATGTCAAATGGTTTATGTTCTCGTACAGGCTGCCGCCATACCGTCTTGGAGGGTAAAGATTGTTCGGGGCACTGGAATATTCTACGTGTTCAAGCCTATCCTAAAGAGCTGACTAAGGTGCTATCAGAATTAATGTACAAACGCCTTTTAAGCAGTCCACTTCGTGGATAAGGGAGATTTCCAGGCCTCACCAGACCAAACTGCAACTGTCTGCAGCCTCCCAAGGCGGCCGTCCGTCAGCTCGTGCCTCTAACCTTGTAACCTGCCGCGTTGCCACGCTGCGCGTCTGAAAAAGTTTTCTGGCCAAGGGGGGGGGCAGATCATGAGAGCGCGTTGCACAGCATTGATCGTTCTTCCCCGCGGCCGTTTTCAACCCTCCAGGTTTTTTGTTGCGCCATCCCGAACCCCGTCCTGCCTCCCCTCTCTTTCTTTCTCTTTTAACTTGGGGGAGATCTCCAGGCTTCACCAGACCAAACTGCAACTGTTTGCAGCCGCCAAAGGCGGCCGTCCGTCAGCTCGTGCCTCTAACCTTGTAACCTGCCGCGTTGCCACGCTGCGCGTCTGAAAAGGTTTTCTGGCCAAAGGGGGGGGTAGATCCTCCTCCTCCTCCTCCTCCTCCTCCTCCTCCTCCTCCTCCCCCTCCTCCTCCGCCTTCTCCCCTCCTCCCCTCCTCCTCCTCCGCCTCTCCTCCTCCTCCTCCCTCCTCCTCCTCCTCCACCTCCTCTTCCTCCTCTTCCTTCTCCTCCTCCTCTCCCCCTCCTGACCTGCTACCTCCTCCTCCTCCCTCCTCCTCCTCCTCCTCCTCCTCCTCCTCCTCCTCCTCCTCTTCCTCCTCCTCCTCTCCTCCTCCTCCTCCTCCTCCTCCTCCTCCTCCTCCTCCTCCTCCGCCTCCCCCTCCGCCTCCTTCTCCGCCTCCTCCTCCTCCTCCTCCGCCTCCTTCTCCGCCTCCTCCTCGGCTGTCCAGCCGGCGGCGCGCCGCCGCGGCGAGATTGGGGCTCAAGAGACGGGGGTCAGTCAACAGGGGGTCGGTCAGAGCGCCGGATCTTGCAGGACCCTGCAGGGCCAGGGTTGCACTGACCAGGGCTTGGGTGCAGGATCCTGCAGGATCCCACAGGATCCTGCAGGATCTTGCGGAAATCCTGAGTGGCCCGGGTCTGGATTGACCGGGGCCAGTAGGGCCCCGAAGAGAGAGGCGCAGCGCTGCCCACCGAGGCCGCCTTCGCGAGCAGTCGCCGCGAGGGGCACGGGTCCCGAGGGGCAGCGGCTCCTGATGTCTCCGGCCGACGTCGGCCTCCCCGGGGCCCATGCACGGGCCACGGGACTGTCCAGAGACGGCTCCGGAGGAAGAGGTCCGCAGCCATTTTGGCTCAGGCCGTCTGGGTTCCGGCCGCGCCGGCTCGGCCAAGTCGTTCTGGCCGGCGGAGGCTGCGGCCGCGGGCCCCCCCCCGCACGGGCAGCGGCAGTTGCAAGCATGGCGGCGGCTCGCGAGAAGGAGGTCTACTTCGCGAAGCTCGCGGAGCAGGCGGAGCGCTACGACGAGATGGCGACCCACATGGAGGCAGTGGGGAAGTCGGGGGACGAGCTGTCGGTTGAGGAGCGCAACCTCCTGTCAGTGGCCTACAAGAACGCCGTGGGTTCGCGCCGCGCGGCGTGGCGCATCATCACCAGCGTGGAGCAGAAAGAGCTCAGCAGGGGCAACGATGAGAACGCACAGTGGGCGAAGGAGTATTGTAAGAAGGTGGAAAGTGAGCTCGATTCCATCTGTAAGCAGATCCTTGCTCTGTTGAACGACGGCCTGATCGGGAAGGCAACGACAGTCGAGTCCAAGGTATTTTACCAGAAGATGAAGGCCGACTACTATCGCTACATTGCCGAATACACCACCGACGATGTCAAGACAAAGGCTTCGAATGACGCCCAATCTGCCTATGAGGAAGCGCAAGCGGTTGCCACCAAGGACTTGGCAGCGACACATCCGATCCGCCTTGGTCTTGTTCTGAACTACTCAGTGTTCCTATACGAGGTGGTTGGGAATCCGGACGAGGCGTGCAAGATGGCGCGCATCGCTTTCGAGGACGCGATCGCCGAGCTTGACAACGTCGGGGAGGACTCGTACAAGGACTCCACCCTAATCATGCAGCTGATTCGCGACAATCTGACGCTCTGGACCTCGGACCAGGAGGACAGAGCGCCGTGAGAACAACCTGCACAGAGCGTTGGCTCGGCAGTGCTTCCGCAGGAGTGAGCCAGCTGGAAGCCGGGCGGGGGCCACGAGATCCATGGATAGAAACGTGGGGAGGGGGGGGGGGCATAGCACAGAATCGACGTACACGGGGGGGCTGTGGCCCAAGTGATCCGCGCCTGCATATGTCCCCCCGTTGAAGGCCTGGTGCCACGTCCTGCCACGGGCGAATTAGCTTCGCAGCGAAGAGCGCCATTCCTCGAGTTGAAGTTGTCTGGTTTTCTCGCACGCGCCAGCCTGGCACGTGGGTGCGGCAAGCCGTTGCCAGACGACCTCCGCTCCCGTTCGAGCAGCTACCTCATCATCACTCCTCCTTTGCATGCCACCGCCATGCTAGTTTTTTCCATTCGCCCACGGCCCGTCCGGCTCAGAGAGCCGCATCCGTGGTGTCGGCGACACAGCAGCAGGCGATCTTTCGATCTGGCGCTGGCGTGGCTACCTCTGCCGAGAAAGGCAGTGGCTGCGGCAGCGTGCTTTCACAGAAGTTGCCGTGGGACTCCAGTGGATCACTCTCTTGGCCCATTGAGAAGACCAAGCACGCAGATCATTGCTCGCTCTGTTTTCTCTCGCTCTCTATTTCTTTCTTTCTTCCTTTCTCTCTCACTCTCTCTCGGACCCATCAGTCCCACAACAGACCCACCGAATCAGCACCCCGCTGCTATGATCACAAATGGCCGCACAAGCTTGTCCAACCCGTCCTAGATGCCAGTGCTTTTGTCTGAGCGGTGCACCTGTCAGCCCGTTGCGCCAGCTGGAACAACAACAAAGAAAAAAGAGACGGCTCCGGATGAAGAATTGGTCCTGGGGGAAGGCCCCCGGGTCCAGGACCCGTTTTCCTCGAGGCACGTTGGTTTCTTGCGACAGTGTTGCGCCGTGTCCACCGCGTCGTCTCGTGATCGAGCTTGTTTTCCTGATATGGTGTGTGATGTGTCCACCACGCAATGTCTCGCCAAGCTGCGATTGTTGAGCGAAGCAGTCGTTCTATGAACAAGCTACTCGGTAGTGGCTGGACCCCAATCACGGCCACGGCAGTGTGAGTCGACGTCGCCACCTGCAGAATTCACAAAATTGTCCCCCTGATGTATTAGGACACGCTGTCTTCATCGTGATATGCTTTGGCCCGCGCTGCGTTTGTCAAAGCCAATTGTGGGGGGGAGCACAAGCAAGTGTGGTCCGCACGCTCTGGTTGTAAAGCACCCCATCTGGCTGTGGCCAAAGCCAGGTGAAGGTTAACAGGATAAACGCCACGATGTGCACAAGGCCATGCGGAGGCGGATCAAGGATGGTGAAGGCCAGGAGGGGAGGCGGGGGAGGGGAGGGGACCAGGAGCAGAACGGCCGGGGCGGCAAGGGCCGTGGAGGCCCAGGGAAAAGCGGAAGGGCTGCGATGCGCTGGTAGCAATTGAATTTCTTGTCGTCTCGTCCCGACCAACGGTTGTCGAGGTGGACTCTGGTCTTTGGTGCAGCTCTCTCCGCACAAGTCTGGCGAGACCGCAGGGACGGGGCGGAGTTTATTGCTGTCCCCAGCCTTTGATCACCCTCCTTCCTTCCCTCCCTCCCTGCATTCTCCCTCCCTCCCTCTCTCTCGTTCCCTCCCCTTTCCTCCCTCCTTCCTTCCCTCTCTCGTGCCCTCCCCCTCCTCGTTCCCTCCCCCTCCTTCCCTCCCTCCCTCCTTCCCTCCCTCCCTGCATTCTCCCTCACTCCCCCCTCTCTCGTTCCTCCCCCCATGCCATCTCCCCGATTCGTGCTTCCCTGCCTCTCCCGCTTCTCTGTCCCTCCCCTTCCTTCATTCGCTCCTTTGCGCAATCCCTTTCTCCCTCCTCCTCCTCCTCCTCCCCTCCTCCTCCTCCTCCTCCTCCTCCCCCTCCTCCTCCTCCTCCTCCTCCCCTCCTCCCCCTCCTCCTCTCCTCTTTCTCCTCCCCCTCCTCCTCCTGCTCCTCCTCCTGCTCCTCTTCCCTCCCTCTCCTCTTCCCTCCCGCTCCCTCTCTCCGCTTCCCTCCCTCCAACGGCCCTTCCCTCCGCTTGTTCTCTTTACTCCCTCCATCCCATCCCTCGCCTCCTCCTCCTCCTCCTGCTCCGCCTCCTCCGCCTCCTCCTCCGCCTCCCCCTCCTCCTGCTCCTCGCTCCTCCTCCTCCTCCTCCTCCTCCTCCTCCTCCTCCTCCTCCCTCCTCCTCTCATCATCATCATCATCATCATCATCATCATCATCATCATCATCATCATCATCATCATCATCATCATCATCCCCCTCCTCCTCCTCCTCCTCCTCCTCCTCCTCTTCCTCCTCCTCCTCATCCCTCCTCCCTTCCTTACCTTCCCTATCACCCTCACTCATCTCATTCCGCCTCGCCCCCCTTCCCGCCTTCTCAGTATTTAGAGGCTGCCGCCTCTGCCGCCGACCCTACGAGCACCTTGGGCTGAATTGGGCGCTTTGGGAAGGCGTCCAGAGGTATCCAAAAGGTGTCCTCAAGGTATCCGCAAGTATCCGTCCGTGTCATGAGGTGTTCTGGGTCGTCCAGAGGGTATCCCGAGGCATCCTGAAGGTACCCCGAGGTATCGCAAGGGCGTTCTGAAGGCACATCGATGTGCGCGGTGGAATCCAGAAAGGTGCCCTGACGGGTCTTGACAGGAAGGGTGCCTTGCTGATGAGGATGACCTGGAGGACGATGAGAGGGGACGTGGGAGGGCGGAGGGGAGGAGGGAGGAGGGAGGGCGTGGGAGGGAGGGAGCGAGGGAGGGAGAGGAAGAGCGAGGAGGAGGAGGAGGAGGAGGAGGAGGAGGAGCGAGGAGGAGGAGGAGGAGCGACAATGAGGATGATGAGGATGAGCAGGCGGAGCGCGGAGGGCCTCTGCGACCGGGCGGCCCCGCGGGCGCGCGGGCGGGCGTGATTGCATGCGGGCGGATGGGCAAGCGGGCGGGCGGGCGGCTTGGTGAGCGGGCGGGCGGGCGGACGCGCGGGCGCGCGGGCGGGTGGGCGGGCAGCCCAGCGGGTGGGCGGGCGGGCGAGCGGGCCGACGGACGTGCGGCACGACGCCTGGATCGGCGAATCGGAAAAGATGGAGCGCAGTGGAAGCGGGTGCGAGGAGGGTTCGGATATCAGGTGTGTCGCGAGCACGCTTGATTAGCTTGTCCTTTCTCATCTCTCCCCACCCCTCCCCCATCCCCTGGCCTCCTCCCCCGCTTCCCCATCCATATCATCGTCGTCGTCATCACCATCATCATCATCATACTCATACCTACTCTGAATAATCTTCATAATCATCAACAGCATCATCATCAGCAGCATCAGCATCAGCATCATCATCACCACTACCATCATCATCACCATCATCATCATCATCATCATCATACTCATCATACTCATCATTATTATTACCCTGATCATCATCAGCAGCAGCATCGTCATCATGATCAGCATCGTTATCATACTCATCATCAACATGTTCATATGCAGAGTCGTCTTCATATTCATCCCATTCATCCTCATCAGCAGCATCATCATCACCATGAGCATCATCAGCATCATCATGTTCATCGTCATCATCAGCATCATCCCCATATCATCATCTCCACCACCACAATCATCATCATCATCATCATCATCATCATCATCATCATCATCATCATCAGCATCATCATCATCATCAACATAGTCAGCATGCGCATCATTAGCAGCGTCATCATCACCACCATCATCACCATCATCATGGCATCATCCGAATTTGCATCGTAAGCATCACAATCGTCAACCGCATCAGCAGCATCATCAACAGTGGCAGCGGCAGCAGCAGCAGTCTCATACTCATCGCCATCATCATCATCAGTAGCAACATTATCATCATCAGCAGGATTATAATCAGCATCAGCTTCATCATCATCTTCATCAGCAGCATGGATCCCCTCCCCTCCTCCTCCTCCTCCTCCTCCTCCTCCTCCTCCTCCTTCTCGTCCTCCTCCCACTGTCCTCCATCCTCCCTCTCGAGACCCCGGGCGGAGGTCGGCCGCATGATGCCCGTCCTCCGTTGGGCGGGCTTCGGGGAGCTGGCCATGATGACGAGCCAGGCCTCGCGCGGGGTCACGAGCGAATGGGATCGGGGACGGGGGACAGAGGAAGAAGCGAGAGGGGGGAGGAGGGAGACGAGGACAAGGACGAGGACGAGGACGCGAGCGAGTCGGAGGAGGAGGATGAGGACGAGGACGAGGAGGACGAGGAGGACGAGGACGAGGAGGACGAGGAGGTCGAGGACGAGGGGGACGCGGAGGAGGACGAGGGGGCGAGGACGAGGACGAGGACGAGGGCGAAGGCGAGGAGGAGGACGAGGACGAGGCGGAGGAGAGTGAAGGAGGGGAAGGAGGTCAGAGGAGCTGATGTGAGGAATGTGAGAGGGATGGGGGAGGAAGGTGAGAGGGAAGAGGAGAAGGGTGAGGGAGGAAGGTGAGACGGAGGAGGATGGAGGACGGAGGGGGTAAGATGGAGGGTCTCGCTCCCCGCTCCCATCCTCGCTCTCCCTCCTACGTCCGCATGTGTCATTGTCTCGTATCTGCCTCTCTCTCTCTCTCGTTATTTCTCCCTCCTCCTTATCCTCAGCCCCTGCTGCTCATCATCCTCGGATTCGTCGTCCGCATTCGTCCTCATCCTCCTCCTCCTCCTCCTGCTCCTCCCTCCTCCTCCTCCTCCTCCTCCTCCTCCTCCTCCTCCTCCTCCTCCTCCTCCTCCTCCCCTCCCATCAGCATGTCCATCCCGCCTCCGCCACCTCTTCCCCATCCCCCTCTATCCCCCCACACTATTGCACGTTGTGTGTCCCTTTTCCTCTTCGCTGATCCCTCCTGCATCGTCCCCATCTAAGCATGGCCCCTCTTCTCGTTCTGGTTGCGCAGTCCTGTCCCGATGCCGCGAGATGCACGTCTTGGGGGTACCCCATCGGGGGGGTGCGTCCAACCTCGCATGCTGTTCGCCGACAGTACGAGGAAGACGGGAGGGGGGAGGGGAAGTGAGGGAAAGTGAGGTGTGGAGGGGAGGCCTCCAGGAGGGCTCCAGGACAGCCTAAGAAAACCCCAAGACGGCCCAAGAGGCGTCCTAAGACGACCCAAGAAGGCCCAAGAACGGCCCCAAAAGAGGCCCAAGAGAGGGAACACGACCCGAAAATCTGAGCCGTCCGCCCCAAGAGGCCCCTAGGAGGCCCCAAGAGGCCCAACGAGGGGAGGGGGGGCACACGTAACATCCGCTGCGGGGCGGCACGCCTCGCGGGCACGATGCTTGCGGGCGGGTGCCCCCATCCATTCCCACGGTTCTCGTGTTCTTGCTGCTCGTTGATCCGCGTGTGTTGTTATTTGCGCCCCATCACCATCAGGGCCTTGCTGTTCGTGTGTTCTTGCTCTCTGGTTCTTGCTCTTGTGTCCCTGCTCTCTTGTGAGTAGCCTCCCTCGCGTTTTTGTGGTCGTGCTGCTCACTGCTCCTCATCCTGCGTATTGCCCTCGGATCGCGTCGTTTCGTTGTCATCCCCTTTTCCCCCGCTTGCCGCATTCTCGAGAAGATTATCTCTGCTCCAGCTCATCGTCCCTCCTGTCCGTATCCCTCAGCTGCCGCTTCTCTTCCTTCGTCATAATCATCCTTCCTGTCTCCCTCCTCGTCCGCCTCATCCTTCTCAGTATCGCCCACCGCCTGCCAAATCGTCCTTCATCCTCCTCCTCCTCATCATCATCACCAGCATCATCATCAGCAGCAGCATCCGGTTCAACATCGTCATCAGCATCATCATCAGCAGCAGCAGCAGCATCAGCATCATCATCAGCAACAGCATCACCATCATCCTCATCATCCACAGCAGCATCAGCAGCAGCAACATCATCAACAGTATCACCAGTATCAGTATCATAATCAGCGTCAGCATACTCAGCATCATCATCGGCAGCATCCTCGTCGTCAGCGTCATCAGCATCATTAGCAGCAATCGAATGATCAGAATCGCCATCATCAACCCAATCAGCGACATCACCATCCTCAGCAGCAGCAGCAGCATCAGAATCGCCAGTCGCATCATCATAATCAGCAGCATCATCATAATCAGCACCATCATCAGCATCGTCGTCATCATCATCGGCATCAGCATCGTCATCGCCATCGTCATCGTCGCCGCTACCCCCACCATAGCCACAACCATAACAGTCACCGTCACCGTCACCATCACCCACCACCACATCCTGTTAAGCATCATCTGCATCACTTGCAGCATCGTAATCATCAGCAGCAGTAGCAGCATCGTCATCATCAGCAGCAGCATCATCAGCATCCTCATCATCAGCTTCATCATCAGCATCGGCATCGGCATCAGCATCATCAGCAGCAGCAGCATTATCATCATCTTCTTCCTCGTCCTTCTCCTCCTCCTCCTCGTCCTGGTCATCATTATCCTCTTCCTCCTCCTCCTCCTCCTCCTCCTCCTCCTCCTCCTCCTCCAGTATCCCCCTCCTTGTTGCAGTGTTGCTCCTCCAATTCCCCCCCCCCTCACCCATCGACTGCCACATTGTCCTTTCCCCCCTCTCCTCCTCCATCCCCCAACCCCCTCCTCCATCCTTCTCCTCCTCCTGCCCTCTGTCACCCTTGGGGGGGGGGGACGAGCAGTGAGGAGAGGACGAGGAGGAAGAGGAGGAGGAGGAGGAGGAGGAGGAGGAGGAGGGAGGTGGGAGATGAAGAGGAGGAGGAGGAGGAGGAGAGGAGGAGGAGGAGGAGGAGGAGGGGGAAGGAAGGAGGAGAAGAGGAGGAGGGGAGGTGGAGGGGGAGGGGGGCGGGCGGGGAGCAGGAGGAGGAGAACGAGGACGGGGAGCACGAGAGCGAGGGAGATAGGGGGGGATGGAGGCGGAGATGGCGGGCAGAGGGAGAAGGAAGAAGGGATGATGACAAAGGAAGGCAAAGGAGGACAGAGGGGAGTGAGGAGGAGGAGGAGGAGGAGGAGGAGGAGGAGGAGGAGGAGGAGGGGACGGAGGTGGGAGGGGAGAGGAAGAGAAGTAGGAGGAGGAGGACAAGGAGGAGGAAAGGGGGGACCATGTCAGCAAGCCGCACGCGAGGAGTGGGTGTGAGAGTAGAGTAAGCCACGGATACCTCAACGATGTTTTAACACCTTCCCGTCCCAAGTCCTCTCCCCAGAGGTTCTTGTCAGCAGTCCCTTCCACTACGGGGAGTGTCCTAGACGAGCACTCCATGGGCCTGACATTCAGGCGGTCACCCCGCCCTGAAGGATATCAGCCCCCATCGGCGCAATCATGTGAAATCGTCGGGGTGTTGGAGCAGGGGGACCAAAACTTGAACATGCACCACCGTCCATCCGTGCAATGCTTGTGCGATCTCAAGCATCAGATCGTAAGGCACGGGGGTGTCTCGATCGAGGTTCTGACTTTCAAACGGACTAGTCTTCCATCCCTGTGTGCATTCCAAGTTGTTACGACGTCTGCGCGCGGTGCCAGCGCGGGGGGCATCTGTTTTGGAAACCACCGCATGTCCATCCGGAGAGTTGGTGCATCTCGCTTAACGCAGTGTAAATGTTCAGGTTTGTCGCGCCGATTGTACTCAGCACCAAGGCGAGGGCCATATCCTGAAAACGTGCCGCCATACATCCGTGCAGACGATGGTAATGCCAAGCGCCATGGCCACCGAATGTAACAACTTTCAGGTGAAACGCCCAGCCCACCACACCGACACTTCTGGTGACGCGGCCAAGGGGAGTTGATCATAGGGTAGGGTGTTGGAAGAGGAGAAACAGGGAGGAAGGAGAAGAGAAGGAGGAGAATGAGGAGGAGAAGGGGGAGACATGGAGAAGGAGGAGGTGGGAGGAGGAGGTGGAGGGTGGGCAATGGCAGTGGCGAGAGCGTGCTGAGGTGGTGGTGCGGCAAGGGTGCGGGGGAGGCGGCGCGGCAGGTGATGGGCAGTATCGTCTCCCTAGTCTGGTGCGTGGTGCTGCTTGCGTTCATCACGTTCATATTCGCGGTACTCTGGACGAGTAAGAGGAGGAGCCCCTGAGGTCTTGAATATCGTTCCCCATATCGAAGTAAGTCAAAATCAGTCGACATAAAACCCAGAGGTCTTCGAGTGAATCTGGAGCAAATCGTGGAAACTCCAAACCACGCGAGTCGAGGGACCGCAGGCGCCATTAAGCCCTGGACGAAGGAGGAGGAGGATGGGAAGAGGAGGAGGAGGAGGAAGAGGAGGAGGAGTACGAGGCCGACATCGTCGTCGTCGATGTCCTCGTCCTCCTTGTCGCCACTCTGCTCGTCCTCGGCGTCCTTGTCGTCGCCCTCCCCCTGCAGTTCTCCAGACTGGCTTTTAGAGCTTAGAGCGCCTCTCAGCACCAATAAAGCACGAAGACCACGATTACACAGGCGTTGGCAGATGGTCAAGAAGCCTGCTGGTACTGCTCCTCCGCCTCCGACTCCGTCCGCCTCATCCTCCGCCTTGTCCTAGTCTTTCTGAGCGAACTCGTAGGACGGCAAATCCGAGTTCTTGACATCAGGTTTGGGCGCTTGTCTGGCCCGTCGAAGGCTGGTTCAACATCTGATTAAAGGCGTGTCCAGAGGCAGCCTTCGTTTTCGTGGTTCACTATTTTCTCTCGCCGTGCCCCTGGTGAATCAGCGGACGTGCTCACATGATTGACGATAGGAGGATGGCGTGCGCACATGTTTGGATTCGCATGGCACCCATCGGCAGATGCAAGGCAGGATGTGGCAGGAGGCCCTCGGGCATCACCCCCTTCTCCACTCCATATCGCTCTCTCTCTCTCTCTCTCTCTCTCTCTCTCTCTATATATATATATGTCTGTCGGTCGATCGATATATTTATATGTCTGTCTATATGCTCCTCCCTTACATCCCCCGCCTAAACTGCCCTTCTACATGCTTTCACTGCTGAGAGCCGGCCAGCGATAGACATTCCACAGCAGCCATCGATCAGTGCTCCCCCCCCTTGGCCGTGACGATTTTTTGACGCCGAGAATGACGCTTGTGCAGGCTTTCTTCTTGTAACAAAGTCAGTTCCCCTTGCGCTACCAGGCAACGCTGATGGAGCATTATGAGAGCGCCTCCAGCCAGCGCGGCAACCCGAGAGACTCGAGTTCTCTGCGGCGGACTTGGAATGTTTGAGATGCTCGATGGCTTCAGATTCATGGGTCCTGACATCGAGGACAAATCGTCATCATCATCATCATCATCATCAGCAGCAGCAGCACCATCATCATCAGCAGCATCGGAATCCTCATCATCAGCAGCACTATCGTCGTCGTCATCGTCATCGTCATCATCAGCACCATCATCATAAGCACTACCTTCATCATCATCCGCATCGTCAATAACAACAGCATCAACATCATCAACATCAGCATCATCATCTTTATTATCATCCTCGTCGTCATCGTTATCGCCGTCCCTCCTACTCCTCCATCCCCCCCGTTCCTTCTCCCCACGCTCCTGGTCCTCCTCCGTTTCGGTCCTCATCATCCCCATCGTGTTCGTCCATACCGTTCTCCACTTCCCCGTGGTCATGAGTATCCTCCTCTTCCTCGTCCTCCTCTGCTTCCTCGTCTCCCCGACCCCCGACCCCCGTCCCCCGCCTCGGTCAACACGCACCCAGAGAACCGCGGCAACTCGGCGAGAAGTGCGGGCGCTTATGCCGAGGCAGCCCACGATGCCCTATGCGCATCTGCTGCTTGCCGACGCGGCCCAGCCGCCGATCCGCACTCGTTCCATTCTTGTCACACCTCGCTGGCCGCCGAAGACGAAGAAAGCTCGCAAGCATTGACGCCGAGATCTCCGCGCGGATGTCATGGATCGGCGCTGAGCCCCTCCGGCTCCACCCCAGGCGCGCTCCGCGCGCCAGGACGAAGGGGATCCCAGCGCCGATCCAAGAAATCCGCGCGGGCCTCTGAAAGTTTGTGTTTATGTGTCGTTTCTTCCTCTATGTCGGGCAGGGCCTCTCGGCGCCGAAGTTGTCGAGCAGGGTGTCTTCTTCACTCCGCGGCTAGCCCAGGCCGCCCACGCATGGACTCCGTACCTGGACGAATTTCCCCATGGTGGGATAGCCGCTCGGGCGAGAGGGTTCCAGCCCGCCAGCATTCGAGTAGGAGATCGACTACACAATTGATTCGCGTACACAAAAATGTTCCTTGCGTCGAATATATACAAAACATATAGAACGCGCATAGATCGATTATAATGTTACGCGTTTTCGTATAGTCGAAAAACAAGATCTGGGTGAATCAATTATGTGGCCGATCACCGACTCAAAGCTTCCCGCCAGCATGTCTGTGATGGCCATGCCATTCCCGTTGAGTTTACGTGCTTCGCCCTGGTGGCGAAGGTGGTACGGCTTCGTCGTCTCCGTGCCCCGTCGGGCAAGCTTGACGAAGAATTGATCTGTACGGGCTGGCAGCTCTGTCTGGTTGTCGTATTTGCAGCATCCTTCGAGTACTTGGATGATGGACTGAAACGCATCCTCCGTCTCGAGCCTGTCGAGGTCCGTGTCTTCCGCAGCATACGCGGCCCTGTCCTGGAGGGAACTGAGCACCAGAAGCGCTCCCTCGCCAGTCGCGACGAGCCGGCGCTTCGTGCAGCACCTCTCGAAGACTTGGAGCATCCGCCGAAAGAAACGATGGCCCGGAGGAGGAGGAGGAGGAGGAGGAGGAGGAGGAGGAGGAGGAAGAGGAGGAGGAGGAGGAGGAGGAGGGGAAGGGGGAGGAGGAGGAGGAGGAGGAGGAGGAGGAGGAGGAGGAGAGGAGGAGGAGGGAGGGAGGAGGACTTTACCACAGCTCGAGGGTGGGCGCTGTCCTGCCGAGACCTGCTGCAGGGCCTCGGCCCACGCCCGCCTGCCAGGAAGAGGCTTCTGACGCCCCGGCAGCGGCGGAGGGCGCCAGCGTCGGGGGTGGACAGACCTCCTACCCTGACACGTCGATTGGTGAATTGGCCGTTTTCGGTTCGCGAGAGGGCGTCGCGGCCGTCATTCTTGCGGGTCCAGGTCCGTTGGTTTCGGTCCCAGGCCGTTTTCACTAAGGGGAGGTTTACTAAAGGGAGGTTTGTCCACCGCCGATAGCGACACGGCCGCTGGCGCTGGCGCCGGCGCTCCGCCGCGGTTGGCGCTCTGGTCGGGCACGTCTGGAAGAAGAAAAAATGACATAAACTTTTGGCGCTCCGCGCGGATCTCTTGGATCCGCGCTGGGGCCCCCCCGGCGGCGCCTCCGGCGCCGCCCCCGGCGCGCTCCGCGAAGAATCCGAGAGGTCCGCGCGGACCTCCGAGCTTTTATGTCTATGTCATGGTTCGTTCCCCTACTGGTCGGGCACGTCGATATCGGAGGCGCCGAGAGCGGGGAAGCAAAGCGCATGATCCGAGTTGTGGTACCCACGAGGAGCGAGTTAATAAGTATGTTCTCTCCCGCCTGTTTGTGACCGCACGCCATGCAACGCATGATTACGAACACATTACCGCACGATGTGCCGCAGGCGTGCATGCATGCATGTTTGCTGCACCATCGTGGCCGCCGAGGTTCGAATCCAGAAGTCCCCCGACACCTTCTAGTACCAGGCGGAGGAAAGCACAGCGCAAGTACGGCTTGAGAGCTCTCTGGCTTCGTGGGGTTGCTGCCCCAGCCACCCGCGCACTCGGCGTCGTCCGCGCTGCTGCCCTGCGGGCCGCGGCCGCAGCGGCGCTGGCGCCGGCGGCCGGCGCAGCACCGCAAGCGTCCCCGCAGCCCAGATCCCCTCGGGTCGTCCCGTACGGTCCATCCGTACAGTCGGCGTCGTCGGAGGGGCGGCCCAGCCACGAGCTTGGCATCGCTCGGACGTGTGCATTTTTCCTTCGGCGAGGACCATCGAGGAGCATCCTTGATCATTTGAGGAAAAAACCACGCACGAAACCGAAAAATGCATGGGAAATGGACGTCCGAGCGATGGCGAGGTACGGTCCATCCGTGCAGTCGGCGTCGTCGGAGGGGCGGCCCGGCCACGAGCCGGTCGCCACTCCTGCTGCGGCCCGCTGGTGGTGGTCCTACCCTGACTGTTTTGTTTTAACACATCGGGTTTATGTTCTAAGAACCTTGTTTTTGTTCTTAGAACATTTTTGGGTTCTAAGAACATGTCGTGGTATGACTATAGGAATGCCGGGACGGCCGGTCCCTGCTCAAACCTTGGGGGGCAGAGGCCGCCCGGAGGGGCGCCGTCCTGGCCACCGTCGTGGCGGCGCGCGGGGGAGCCGCAGCGACCACGACGAAGACGACGGCGTGGTCGGCGCCGCCGAGGCTGCTCTCGACGAGGACGGCCCACGACGACGACGACGACGAGGAGGACGAGGAGGAGGACGAGGAGGACGAGGAGGAGGAGGAGGAGGACGAGGAGGAGGAGGACGCGACGACGACGACGACGACGAGGAGGACGGCCCGCCGCCGTCAGCCAGGGCGACGGCCTCGTCCGCCAGGGCGCCAGTGGTGCTCTGCTGCCATCCGGAGCCGATGTTCGCACGCGAGGCTTGCTCGGGATGTGCTCTGGAAGGGATGGCCTTGATCAGCAGAATCGGATCCGATCGCGGCGAGTGAAGCTATTTGAACCAGCCGACTCGCTTATGCCGAATCGTTTGCCCTCCTCCTCCTCCCCCTCCTCCTCGTCCTCCTCCTCCTCTCGCTGATTATCCTCTTCCTCCTCCTCTTCCTCCTCCTCTTCCTCCTCCCTCCTCCTCCTCCTCCCCTTCCTGCTCCTTTTCCTCCTCCTCCTCCTCATGCTTACTCTCCTCCTCCTCCTGGCCCAGGTATATTTCATGCAGGCTTTCGTTGACGCCGACTACACAGCCGAGAACAACACCACGATCGCGTCGAAGTGGAACAGCGTCTCCCAATCAATGTCGGGGAAGGGGGGCGCCAGGGTGGGGAGGTCGGAAGGCGGAGGAAGTGGAAGGGAGGCGGAGGAAGAGGAAGGGACAAGGAGGAGGAAGAGGAGGAGAAGGAAGGAGAGGGCCAGAATGCACGGAGGATGCATCAGCGCTGCCGCAGCACACCCTCTCGCCCCCAGTCCCCTCCTACTGAGTTCCTATTGAGCTCTCACTCTCACTCAGGGAAGCGCCGCCCTGGAAGGCGAGCACCCAAAGGGCCTGCTGTTCGGGCGACGAGATCTATACATATCCACTGCTCCTGGCCAGGCCAATCCTGGGCCCAGGAGCGGTGTACACGCCCTCCTGGCCTGGCCAGGGAGGCATATACACAGCTCCTGGGCCCAGGATGGGCCTGGCCAGGAGCAGTGGATATGTATAGATCTCGTCGCCCTAGCTGTTCAGGCGAGCGCCCCGCTTTGACAAGGAACCCGCTGCAGCCACGGCGGGTGCGAGAAGACGGCTCCGCGAGGCGTCCAGCGACAGCCCCATGTGTCGAAGAGCAGCCGCCCGACGTCCGTGCAGCCGCTGCACCTCCTCCTCCTCCTCCTCCTCCTCCTCCTCCTCCTCCTCCTCCTCCTCCTCCTCCTCCTCCTCTCCTCCTCCTCCTCCTCCTCCTCCTCTCCTCCTCCCCCTCCCCCTCCTCCTCCTCCTCCTCCTCCTCCTCCTCCTCCTCCTCCTCCTCCTCCTCCTCCTCCTCCTAATCCACGAG
>CAUYUJ010001985.1:25000-60000 GCA_963575745.1 Prorocentrum cordatum
ATATTCCGTTGCCATGCTCAACCATGCGTCAGCTAAAACAGTTCGGTTTCGAGATGGAGCCTGGGAGTGTGGCATTACATTGTAAAGTTGTTGTCGACCGTGTTTGTAGGAAGAGAGACGTATTTCGGAGGGTGGGGCATCAGAGCAGTTCTATGGTGAAGGACCATCGGGGGAAGTATGCGGTGAAATGTGCAAGCCAAGAGCTGCGTCTGGTTCATCCGCTGGCTGGTCACGTGCTCGCCAAATGAGCCAGACTTAGACCCCAAACAGAGCACGGCGCGGGCTGCCAAGACAGGGCTCTGAGAGCAGTACAAAATACATAAACGACGAAGCCAACGCAACGCGTCGCCCTGCAGCTTCGAGGCTAGAGAAGGGGAGTGGGGGAGGGAGGGAGAAAGGAAGGGAGGAGTGGGGAGAGCGAGATGGGGGAGGAGGGCAGAGAAGAGGTACGGACAGCCCCAGAAGCGACGGCCGCTCAGTGGCGGAAGCAGCCGAGATTGCAGTAGCAGAACAATGCCACCCGTGCTCAAGCAGCCTCAGCCTTGGTACCTCGTCCTCTCCCATCCTTCCTCCTCCTCCTCCTCCTCCTCCTCCTCCTCCTCCTCCTCCTCCTCTGTCCTGCTTCTTCCTCCCTCCTCTTCGCTACTCATATTCCTCCTCCGCCTCCGCCTGCTCCTCCTTCTCCTCCTCCTCCTCCTCCTCCTCCTCCTCGTCACCGTCCAACCTCATCCCTCCTTTTCCCTCCTCATCCTCCTCTTCCTCATCCATATTTTTCCTCCTCCTCCCTCCTCCTTTGCCCCACCCAATCCTCTTCTATCATGCTACTGATGCTACTCCCCATGGTCGTCCTCAGCATCCTCATCGTTTTCCTCCTCATTATCCTCTATGTTTCCCCCCTCCTCCACTTGATCCGTTATCTACCCATCAGCAGCATTATCCTTCCCATCCTCGTCATCTTCCTCCATGTTCCGGTCTTTCTTACCAGGCTGAGTTCCCTTGGTGTTATGTTTCCTCGTGTTCGTAACCGCTCCATCCTCTTTACCATGACCAGTCGAATAGTATACATGTCCTACTCCTCTTCTCCCATCATCAGCAGCAGCATCACCATCACCATCACCATCGCTACCAACATAATACTAATACAAATTACGCTACCGAGGAACCCCACATACTTAATTTAAATCTTATGTGTTTGTTTCTGTATACAATATATATATATATACATATATATATATATATATGCACAATCCTGCGTTCTGAGCCCTCGTCGCGAATGTTCCCTATGGGTCATCCAACGCCAAATTGCTTGACCCTCCTCCCTCTTCCCAGCCTTCTATCCTCCATCGAGGACAGATTCGAGGTGGTCACCGAGGGCCGTTTCCTGGGGCGGCAAAAAGCAATGAGGTAATGCAAGACGATCTGCCACATCGCGCCTCGTCAGGGGGCCCACTGTGGAAGCCAGTGCCAATCAAACCCCTTGCGCAATCGCTCTAGGGAGCCTCTAGAGCCATCCTTTCTCCCTCCCTTCGTTGCATTCTCCCGCACCCCTGCCTCCCCTTCTCACCTGGGCGGGCGTACTTTTCTTAGCTTTGTCTCATGCAGTCTCCACGTGTCCCCGCGTCTCTTCGACAGAGAGTCTCTGAGGCGCGCGCGCAAAGGAGTTGCAAACCAGACATAATCCACCTGCATGCAATCTGCGAGTGACCTTCGATGAAAAATCTCTGGGCTGCGGTTGGCACGTGGACAACAGATGGGCGGGCGATCAGAAAACGTCAAGCAGCGGCGCAGGCCGCGCGAATTCGACGCGGTTGGACAGCGCTGCCTTTGTCGGAAAGACTCCGGCGCCCGTGCACTCCAACGACCTCACGCCGCCGGCAAGATCCATCGGCGTTCCAGAGCGAGGGCCTCAATCTCCCGCGTCTCCGTAGCCATGCGCTCATCAAACTTCTGGAGGGCTTTGAGCACGGACGGAGGTGGGCCCTTCTGCAAGACCTCCCGTGGCGGTGGCCGAAGCAAGAGCATGTCTTCCATGCAAGTGGCTCTGCTGAGCATCACGTACAGGTGCAGCCACCAGGTCTCCTCTCTTTCCTCCGGTCTGCCGATGCTCTTGTCCTGCGCGCAATCGATGGTCACCCCGGTGCGGATCGCCTGGCCCTGTGACGCGGTGGATGTCAGGAAGCGCCCGTGCGTGACCGCGTACCCATACCTTTTGACCCGGTGCGTTTTGTTGGCGCTTGTCCACTTGAAGTTCGCCTCCATGAGCGGGAAGCAGAACAGGCCGTTCGCCTTCTCTTTGTCGATCCCGAAAGAGTTGGTGAGGGCGGCGACCACGTCCGGGCTCTGCTTCTCAAACTTGTGCACCTGCATCCAGATTCCGGCAGACAAAAAGCGCGGGCGGAAGATCTCCCCTGGCGCCCACCCGTCGTACCTGACCTGGTCGCTGCTCTCGAACACGAAGCTCACTATGGTGGCCTTCTGCTCCTGGACCAAGCTCTTGCGCTTGGACACCTTGACGGCGAATCCCACCTCCATGCCCACGCGCGCTGGAAGAACTCCGTGCATGTGCCCCGTCTCGCAAGGGTTCGGCACGTTCAGCAGCCTTTGCAAGCCTCCACTGTTTCCTGTGGTGCGCCGCAGGAGACGCCCTCGTCCTTTGACTGCAGGAAGACCAGCGGCACGCCCATGGCGCGAGAGTCGACCATGGTCCGGCGAGATATCCATCGGCACAGCGTACTCCAGTACCAGGCCATCCCGAATCCGGTCGCAAACTTCTCCTCGTCGCGCCTCGGGTCCCTCACTCCGGTCGCGCAGTCGGTGGCGACCCGAGCCTGGAAGGCTGCCCAGACATAGTCGGGGATCCGTCTCGCGTGGCGCATGCAGGCGAGGAGCTCGATCAGCGGGTCGCCCGGCTTGAAGCGCTTTGTGCCCTTCAGCTCGATCACGTGGGGCACTTTGCCGAACACTCTAATAGCGTGCTGCACTTCCACGCTCGGAGGCGGATCCAACTTGCAATTGCCGTGCTCATCTTTCTCTTGGACGTCCCTGATGAGCCCTATGGCATTCGTCGGGGTGAGCTGGAGGAAGTCGCCCAAGCGAATGACGATGGGGACTCGCCCAAAATGGTGGCGGTCCTTCCTGTAGTTGGACTCGTCCACGGCGAACTCCTGGCGCCTGCCGAACATGCACCTGAAGTCCAGCATGTTGTAGAGGTATGCAGATATCATGCTGATCTCCTCCATGATGAGCACGCGCACTCGGCGCCAGCGCTGCTCCAGCTTCTTGAGCTTCGCCTGGCTGGGCCGCATCTTGGCGTTCGTATACTCCTGCACGCCCATGCCTCTGGCTCCGTGCATCGCCATGGCCTCCACGTTCGCCGTCGAGATGTTCTTGGCCTGAGCGTTGGAGAAGGCCGCCACGACGAGGCTCGGACTGGCTTTGCTCTCTTCAGGCCAGATGTGGTTCACCGCCTTGAAAACGAGCTCCTGAACCACGTGCGTCTTGCCGGATCCGCCCTGGCCAAGTAGAAGGATGTGGTGGACCTTGCGCTGGTGGCAGGGGGTGCCGTTCTTCTCGTCGTGCCAGACCTGGTCACAGGGATCAGCAAAGCGCATGGCAAATATTACCTGGTCCCGAGTGAGCCGCTTTTTCTCAGGCAATCCAGCCACGAGGTCCATGATGTAAGCGCTCGGGGTAGCGTGCGCGCCCGCCTCGTCGAATGACGCCGGCTCGGGGTCCCTCCCGCGCCAGGCGCCTTCTCCTCGTCGTCAGAGTCGCTTTCGTCTGTGGTCTTGTCCTGGAATGCAAAATCCTGCAGTCTGAGCATATGGAGCTGCTTGTCCACGTGGTCCGTGCCGCTCCACACGTCCAGCATGCTGTCGTGCAGACCGCGGCATTGCAGACGCCATGCTTCCCCGTGGCCTTGGTCGAACAGGCGAACAGCGCGCGAGTGGTCGAGGAGGACGTCCTTCCAGTCCATGCACGGAAGGGCCAGCAGCTCTTTCTCGAAGGCTCGGAGCCGGGTCCTATGGCCGTAGGTCAGCGTTTTCCTGAAGTCCTCGGAACTCCTCATCCCCAGAAGGGGCAGCTCCTCGAAAGTGCCGATCTTCAACTGCGGCGCAGCGGGAGGGTCGTCCGCCGCGTCGCCCGCCCCCTCGCCGTCGCTAGGCCCGTCTCCGCCAGCGGTCATGCGGAGGCACGCCTGGTGAACGGCAGCGTCGGACTGGTACTGACGCGGGCGGTGCTCCATGCGCCCCCTCGCGAGGCCCTCCAGGTTCTGCGCGACCTGCAGCCCGGCGAGGGCGGCGCGCTGCTTCACCTTGGCTCGCTCCTTGCTCTTGTCAGGACCTCAGGGGCACGAGAGGCGGGAAGCACGGAAGCACACTGGCAAGCAACGCGGAATCATCCAAAACGCGGAGAGGTGGCAGCGCGCGCCGAGAGCACGCGATGGGCCCGACGAGCGGGCCTGGCGTTCTGACCGAATCCCAGGAAGAAGTGGGGGTTTCCGACGGCCGTTTTCTGGAAAACGTTAAATCCCTGAGACTCGTTCGGCATCTAAAAACCAACGACGCACGCGACGACGCTGACGACGACCTCGACAGTCTCCTGAGATCGACAGGGCCACCGACGCAGCCGACGATCTCGAGCGGAGCATCGGTCGGGGCTATAGATCGGCGCCACTGAGCGCGCGGCAATGATCCGGATCGGCTTCCCCGACGTGGCCGCGCTCCAGCCAGGCCCCGTGTTGCGCTGCAATGACCTCTTCCGTCTCCCACAGGGATGGGTACTCGGACCTGTCCAGGAACCGCCGCCGGCCCTCTGCTGCGTCCCCCTCCATCTCCCGCTGGTAACGTATCCAATTCGCCGAGAACGCCGTGGCCGGCGTGAAGTACTCCCGGGAGCCGTCTGGCAACGGCGGACACATGGGTGCAAATGCTTCCAGTTCGGCCATCTCCTCAGTCAGAGTGTCGCTGTACGCTTTAGCCGAGGGGCGCAGCAGCAACTGCTTGTACATGGCGGCTGTTTCCGAATCCTGCGTGTGCGACGGCATCTGGAACCCATCGAACATGGGAGCTCGCAACACGGCGGTCAACCGCTGGACTCGGGTCTTGGCGTGGGTGTATTTCGGGTCGAAGTCGGCCTCAATGGCATTGGACTTCTTCTCTGTGCCTGGAGCACATGGCAAGCAAGGGAGCCTCATTGCCTACTCCTCTCTCTCCCTCGGCCAGTCTAGGACTTCCTCGGCCCTGCGCCCGACTATCTCCGACGCCAGAGTTGTTCTCCTCCTAGCCCACCTCCTTTTCTCTCTGCTCCTGCACCTCTCTGCTCCTGCACCTCGTCTCTCTGCTCCTGCACCTGCTCTTCTCCTGCTCCTGCTCCTGCACCTGTTTCCTTCGGCCTGAAAACGGCCCTCGGTGACCTCCCCACTCTCCTCTTCGCCTCTCCCCCTGTTCCTCCTCGCGGCCCCCCCCCCTATCCCCCTTCCCCCTCCCCCTTCGGTTCCCAAGGCGCGTCCTTGGCAAGGAGGTGGCTTCTCGGCCGAGTAGACCCATATGGCGTAGATGTACAACGGCATGTCTTTCAGGACTGCGTGGTTCCCGCGATGCAACCAGTCGTCGACGGGCGTAGTAGTGCGCGTGCGCCTGGCCCCCTCCCTGCCCTTCTCCTCCGTCGTCTCCGCCTCTGCCTCGTTCAAGAAGCGCTGCAGCGCAGTCAGCGCTACTTTGCGCTCGTCCTTGTAAGACCCCGACGAGTTCGGGCTCTTCACGGCCACGTCGTAGTCGTAGGCAGACTGGAGGTTCCCGAGCTCGGTGCCATCTGGGTGCCGGTAGAGCTCCGCGCCGCCGTCCAGACGCACGCGCTCCCATCCCACGAGCGGATAAGACTGCTTGTCCTTGGTGAGATACCTCAGACCAACTCCGCCGCCGTCCTTGATGCGTTTGTGTCGCACGGCCTGGCCGAACTTGTTCCGCCACGTCTGCGCAGCGAGAAAGACGGCCCTCTTGATGAACACCTTCCAGCAACGATGGGAGAAGTACGTCATGGTGTTGAACATGATTGGCATCAGTATCTCGCTCATGCCCCTATGATGGCACCGCTTGAAGGCAGACGACATAAGGTTCAGAGTCTGCAGGACTTGCCCAAACTTGTTGGGGCCCCGCCCGGGAGCTTCGGAAACAGCGCTCCCCTCTGCATCGCGGCTCTGCGTCTTCTTGGTGGCCTCCTGCATTTCCTCCCGCCTCAGCTCCAGACGCTCGATCCCCTTGCGCAGCTCCTCGAGGGTCCCCTGCATGTCCGGCAGCTGCTTGGTGGTGTACGCATTGATGTAGAAGCCCGTGTTGATGCCGTCGCACATCGCGGCCGTGGATTCTCGCTCCATGACTGTCGCGAGCTCATTGTTCTGGGCGACTGTTGCATCGTCCGACCGCATGCACTCCAGGAGTATGGCTCTCCACTCATCGGGAGTAAACTCCTCCGTGAATGCGTGAGGCTCGGCGGGGAGATTGCCCTTCTCGAGGGAACGTCTCGGCAAGTAGTCATTCTCTACCCACTCGTAGTTGTTCATGTACCCGAAAGTTGGCTGGTCGCCAAGGTGCGGGAGTTCCTCGTCCGGTTGGAGCCAGCGCTGCGAAGGAGGAAGGCGCCGAAGATCCTGGGAAGAGACAAGCAAAGCGGAGGAGGTCACCGAGGGCCCTTTCACCACAGATGCCCGTTATCCAGCAGAGCCCAATCCCACTCTACAACCCCCCCCCTCCTCCCCCAGGCGGTAGTCCATGCCATTCAAGGAGGAGGGGATGTCACCGAGGGCCATTTCTCGAAAGAGTGTCATCAGAACACGACTCAATAACGCGAATCAGAACATCTCCAGAAAACAACGCGCCGAATTTTCGAACACACCAGCAGATCCTGCACGTCCAGGTTGCATCGCACGCAATCCAGCCCGGCGTAGTTGATGAGGCACTCGGAAGGGTGCTCCTGGAACAAAAGCAGCCTGCCTGTCATGCCGTGTTCAGATTGGCCCACGACGACGACTGCGTTGCGGAGAGGCTCCCCTTGCCGTCGTCTCTGCCAGCCTGGTAGGCTGATGATGTAGTAGTAGCCATGCCTGCATATTTTCTGAACCTTGACGCCGCTGTACTTGAAGCAGCTCTCCCCGCACACGTGCACCAGGATCTCCTCAGCCAAGGACCTCGCGTCCTCCGTGAAAGCCTGCTCCCACGAGTGCGGGCTCTGCTCGCCGGCACTGAGATCACCGCGGCGATGAAGCGCACCGCGCCTGCGATGGTCCGGACACCTGAATACGGCAAACTCGGGGACAACCTTCGAGCACGTGGATCCGGGCTTCGGCTTGCCGTCCCCTGCCGCGCTCGACTGCGTGACCGACTTGGTTTTGAGGGGCAAGTCAGGTCTGCTCCACGCTGCCTTTTCGGCCGCGTCCTCGAAGAGACGACTCTGCTCCTCCGTTGGTTCCACTCTGTCTCGTTGAAGATCGTCGCGCATGACGTCGATCTCGCTGCCACCGTCGTACCTGGCCAAACTTCGCTCTGTCCTGGAAAACGGGAGCGGTTCCGCGACCTGGTCGAGGTGGCCAAACCTCTGGGGCGCTCTCATCACTGAGCTCTGGCAAGTGGACTGCATGGACGACACGCACTGCTTCATCCAGGTCGCCAGGCGGGTCTGCAGGGAACCAGGGTCTCGCTGCAGCATTCGCAATACGTCCGCTGGTTTTATGCCAAGTAACCACACCAGGATGTGCGGATGTAGAGAGCCCCTGCCCTGTGCTTCGATCTCCCCGCGGAAAGCAAGCACGGGGCCGAAGATACCCAGCCCGAAAGAAGAGGCCGCGACGCCGCCCGTGCACTGATCGGCAGAGGGCCGCGCGCGACGCCGAATTCCCAAGAGTTCTGGTCGTACTCCCAGTACGTGTATGAAGAACAGCTTCATCATCTTGTCGAACACGAGAGTCTGACCCACTGTGTCTGCGGCAAGCCTCTTCATCATGTCCCGGTACTTCGGCAGGGTCTCGTTGCCCGAGATAAAATTGTCCTCCAGACGAATCTCTTCCCCCTGGACGACGAGGAGCAGCGGCTGCTTCGTGTCCGCGAGGTTGGGAGTGCAGAACACCACAGGCTCGCCGAACAAGGTCATGTAGGCATACCCCTCGTACCGGCACAGTCGGCGGTGTCCGTCCGTGCCCATGACGTCGGCATGGCCCATCTGCAAGGCATTCAGGGCCACCGAGAGGTTGTGAGGGAACTCCTGGTCGGCTGCCAAGTTGCGCAGCCCATGAATACGGCCGCCCCGCGCGTGCTGCAAACGAGCGGCGGCGGCGATTTCTTCCGACGTCAACTTCAGGAGCTGCTCGGCGAACTTCATGCCGCCGCTCGTCAGGAAGGCGCACAGCGACGCGTGGCGTTCTGTGAGCCAGTTGATGGAGGAGAGCAGGTGAAGGACGAGCCAATCGCAGGCAAACCGGTTGGACAGAAGATCTGGGTCCACCTTGTATTGTTCGTCTTCTCCGTCCACAGTGTACTCCAGCTCCTCGCGCATGAGCGGGCACGTGATCCATTCCACGGGAAGGAGCGGGACGTACGGAGCATAGGCTCGCTGCGGATCGCCAAAGGCTCCGTCTCCATAGTGCCAGAGAGTGGGTCGAGCCTGCGTCATGGCTTCCCAGTTGAACAGAGAAAACGGCCTGCTGCCCCGCGCGACCTGCAGGTGAGGCACAGTGGTCGAGGCGGACGCGGCGGCGGCGTCGGAAGGCTGCGACGTGCTCGGCGCCGCGGGCGGAGCAGCCTGACAATCGACGCCACTGAGAAGCCATTGCAGCTCTGCGAGCATTTTGTGTTGCGACTGCTCGCTCGTAGATTTCTGCGCGAGCTTCCGAACCTTGGCGCGCTGCTCAAGAATGCGCTCTCGGCCGGCCTCGTCCTGCAGGCAGGAGTCGTTGCCGTCCAACTGCGACTCCAGGATGGACTCCGCTTCCGCCGCCACCGACCGCGCTGCGGCGGCGTCGAGCTCTTCCATCTGGTGCTGCAGGGCCGTGATCTGCATGCAGCTCTCGTGAGCCTTGGCTCCAGGAATGCCATCGGGGTGGAAGGCGGCCACCACTCTGGACTGGCGCTCGAGCGCGACGTCCTCGTCGACCTTGTCGGCGTGCCCCGCCGCCGTGGCGCCCCCGGGCCCGCTGGACAGGACCGCGCCCGGGTCGTCGGTGTCCATGGGGACCTCCACAGCGGAGTCCGAGATCGGAGGCGGCACCCGTTTCTCAACGCCCGCTGGGCACCACTGGGCCACCAGGTCGGCGTCGTAAGTGGTCTCGGCGTATACGACGTTGGTCTTCCGAAGGTAGGCCGCCTGGGCGTCGAACACAGACTCCTCGATCTGGAGCTGAGCGATGCGGCTGACGCGGGCGCGGCCCCTGCGCTGGGCCTCGTCGGCGCCCTCGTCGCCCTGGGAGGGCGGCCCCGTGAAACTGACGGCAAAAGACTTTCCCAGGTCAGGGGTTGGGAACCGCGTCAAGGCCTCGGTGCACGAGGCGTTCCCGAACAGCACGGCGCATCCCGTGAAGCCAGACTGGTGGCAGAGGAAGTCCCAGGAGCGCGCGGTCTGAGAGCCGGCAGTCTCAGCCTTGGAGCGCTGGTCTGGCCGCAACACAACCTTGGTGGCAACCACCCGCGCCAGGGCGAACAGCATCTCGTGCGCCAGCGTCGTGTCTCGGAACAGCGGGAGCCAGCGGCCAATCCACGCGTGGTTCGCCAGGGCGCACTTGCACATCGTGGGCGTCTTCTTCCTGAAGTTGTCGAAACACTCCTGGCAGACGTTCACTTTCTCGTGCCCGCTGGCTTCCGCATCACTGACTCGGCGCTTGTGGAGGAGCACGCGCCTGCGCCCCTGCGAGTCTCCGACCCTCATGTTCACGGCGGACGCGAGAAGCTCTTCCTTCGGGATGAGGTTCCAGGCCTCGCGGTACGTCTCTGGGTCGAGCAGCACGGCCACGGCCTCTGGAGCCTGCATGAAACACTCCGGCCCGGCCAGGTACACTTCCTGGACGTCTTCCGACCACTGGCGTCGCGCGCAGAAGACGCACGCCTTTATACACCTGGGGTCCCACCTCTGGTCACGAGGCAATCCGTCGTCCGAGTTGGCCTGCGCCGTCATCTCTTCCGAGAACCCTTCCCAGCCCATGGCTCCGCGAGTGTAGAATTCCGTGAAGTTGCTGATGATGAGCCTCATCTCCTGGCCGGTGGTCTTGTGAGGGCACAGCGACTCGAGCGCGAAGAGGGCATTGCGGTACCTCTGTTCCCCCCCGTGCTCCTTGTTCACGTGCTCGAGCCAGTCGCCCTTGCAGCTGAACTCTGTGTCCTGGCAGAGTTGACATGGCACAGGTTGAGTGTGTCGCGCCCGCGTGTCCCAGATCTTGATCTTCTCCGTAGGTTCCTTGCGTCGAAGCTCACGAGTATGCTCATACCTGCGGATCGGGTCCTGGGACTCAGCGAAGTGATCGAGTCGGGTGCGGTCTCGATTATCCCCCTGTCCGGATCTTGCCCGCCTCTTCTTCACGTTCTCGTCTGCGAGCAGACGTGCCTTATCAGCCTGTAGGGCTTCTTTGCCACTCGCGCGTTCGTCTCGGCCCTGCTGTCGGCCGATTCGGTCCTGCTCCCAGCCGCTCTGGGCCCGGCCGCTCTGGTCCCGGCTGCTTCGGTCTTGCTGTCGACCGCTTCTGCACCGGCCGCCTTGGCCGTGCTGCGGGCCGCCGTGGTTGCTCGCCCCAGCCGGCTCTTGCCCGCGGGCCTGGCTGGTCTGCCCTTAGGCGCGTCGATCCGGTTGCCGCAGCGCCACCGACGCGGCCTCCGCCACCCTGCTGGTCAAGAGGTCCCGCATAGTGCGGGGATCAGCCCGCGCCTGCTTGCCGCGCAGGCGCCTGCCCGTCGGTGTGTCGACGCGCGTCAAGAAGACGAGATACGGGAAATGCTCTGGTGGCTCGCTCAGCTTGGAAACCTTACCGTCGTTCAACTTGAACCATTCGTTGTCCAAGTGCAAGAAGGTGAAGTAGTGGCCAGATTGCATCATCTGGTCGGCGGAGACGTCTCCATCTGCTTCGTGTGCCGCAAACGAGTCGACGCGATACGTAGCAGTGTCTTCAGTGCCGGCCACCGTCACCTCAAATTCGGCGGTGCCCCAATCTGCCCTGGCAGTGACGGAGTGGCGGACGCCACCGAACTCGTAAGTATTCTCAACGCGCAGCATCAACGCAGGAGAAGGCGCCGAAGATACCATCAGCATACCAGCAACATTGACTTTGCCCGCCGCCGCAGCTACCTGCGCGTCGGGAGACACCTGGCACAGGATCTGGTCCTCGACGGCCTCGGCGGCTCCCGAGCCGAACACTCGCGTGCGGAGGTCCTGGGCGTTGTCCAAGCACCCCAGCAGGAAGGTGGCGCACTCGGAGGCGCCCTGCTGTGTTCCTCCAGGATACTTACTGTGGTGGAGGAAGTAGCTGACCAGTTTCCCCAGCAAGGGCACGGTGTCCAAGCACGTGCTGGCCGGGTCTGCCTTAGCGACCTTAGCGAGACGACTGATGTCTGAATCTCGTCGGACTTCCACTTTAGAGCCGCCCCCCCCCGCCCGGACCACCGAGGCGACCCTGGCGGCCGATCAGACAGAGCGAGAAGCTCGTGGAGGGCCGTCTGCAAGGATGGGCAAACAGCGATGGGCGTCACCGAGGGCCGTTCCCCAGAGAGCTACAGGGCGATGGGGGTCACCGAGGGCCGTTCCTGGGAGGGCCAGGGGCGAGGGGCCACCGAGAGCCGTTTCCCCATGGGACCAGAGGCGAAGGGGTCACCGAGGGCCGTTTCGCTGAATTCGAACGGAGCTGCGTTGCACCATTTGAGATATGCAAGGACGCAAGTTGCCTGACTCGCCCTTTGACGGAAAGCCTCTGGGCATGGCGATCAGCGAAGCCTTTCAATGGAAAATCCTCCGGCGCACGCCGGAGCGCTCGCGTGGAAGAACCCTTGGAACTGGCAGAGGATCGAGATCAGAAACCCTGGCGGCCGATCAGACAGAGCGAGAAGCTCGTGGAGGGCCGTCTGCAAGGATGGGCAAACAGCGATGGGAGTCACCGAGGGCCGTTCCCCGGAGAGCTAGAGGGCGAGGGGGTCACCGAGGGCCGTTCCTGGGAGGGCCAGGGGCGAGGGATCGCCAAGGGCCGTTTCCCCATGGGACAAGAGGCGAGGGGGTCACCGAGGGCCGTTTCGCTGAATTCGAACGGAGTTGAGTGGCACCATTCGAGATGGGCAAGGACGCAAGTTGCCTGACTCGCCCTTTGACGGAAAGCCTCTGGGCATGGCGATCAGCGAAGCCTTTCAATGGAAAATCCTCCGGCGCACGCCGGAGCGCTCGCGTGGAAGAACCCTTGGAACTGGCAGAGGATCGAGATCAGAGACCCTGGCGGCCGATCAGACAGAGCGAGAAGCTCGTGGAGGGCCGTCTGCAAGAATGGGCAAACAGCGATGGGAGTCACCGAGGGCCGTTCCCCGGAGAGCTAGAGGGCGAGGGGGTCACCGAGGGCCGTTCCTGGGGGGCCCAGGGGCGGGAGGTCACCGAGAGCCGTTTCCCTATGGGACCAGAGGCGAGGGGGTCACCGAGGGCCGTTTCGCTGAAATCGACAAGAGCTGAGTGTCACCATTTGAGATATGCAAGGACGCAAGTTGCCTGACTCGCCCTTTGACGGAAAGCCTCTGGGCATTGCGATTGGCGCAGCCTTTCAATGGAAAATCTCCAGGCGCACGCCGAATCGCCCGCGTGGAAGAACCCTTGGAACTGGGCCAGAGAGGATCGAGATCAGAGCTCGTCTGAGGCCCGGGCATACGAGAGAACGTAGCGCCTCAGGCACTGGCCGAGCGGCGTCAGGTCGGCCTCGCCGCTGCGAAGAATCTCCAGCCTGGCAGACGCAGACGCACCGTGCTCTCGACGCGACCAAGTCCCATGAATGCGGGCAAGGGAGGGGGGAGGAGCGTGTTTCCAAATCATATCGTACCCCACGACTAGAGTCGCTGGCCGTGGTAACCGAGCACTGAATCGGGAGCTCAGCGGTAGCCCAGGGCCGCTTTTTCAAAACGCAATGCGATGTGTCATGGGACTCGCAGCGCCGGAGCAACTGTGCGGAACGACGCGCTCGTTTGGATTGAAACATCCCGACGCCTCCAAGGCTTGCAGTGGATCAGGGCCTGCACCACGGCGTTGGGCACGCACGCGGACGTCAGGTAGAGGTTCGACAGGTCGTCTGCGACGCCGGCAAAGAAATCAAAGATTCTCTCGTTTGCGAACGAGAACGAATCCGCGTGGGCGAGGCTAATGCGTCTGAAGTCCGTCCAAGCAGCGAGCACCTGTGTGATGCGCTTGGCCCTGGCCGGGTCGGGGCGCGGGTCCTCCTGGTCAGCCGCGTAGAGAAACTTCACCGCCTCCAGCCGCTCTGCCAGGGCAGCCTGCCGCGAGGGGCGCGCTGGGCCTTCCACGTCAAGCAGAGAGTCGATGCCATGATGCTCCGCGGCGGTTCGAAAGGTCCAACGCCAGGGGGCGACGTCGCTGACCTCGCCGTAGAACTTGGCGCTAGCTACGCCGAGCACGTCAGGCTGCAATGCGAACAGACGAAGGGTAGGTGCATCCACTCTGTAGGATCCAGCGTTCGTGGAGCACCTGCAAAGCGCCTGCCACAAATCGGCATCGTCGCCCCTCCTCGACGGCAAGTACTCTGGATCAGAAGCTCGCTTGGCCGCGAATGCCTTGTACCATTTGACTGCTTTCGCATCCGCTTTCGTCAACAGGTTCTCGAACTGAACTGATTCTCGCAGGCCTTGCGACCAAGGTACTTCTGCCCGACGGCGGTCCGTCTGAGCCAGCTCAGGGGGCAGCTGAATGCGAGGGGCACCCGTGGAACGAACAGAGGTAGCAAGCAGAAGTGCTGGGGACCGCTGAGGAGTGAAGGCCTGCATGGGCGTGCACTTGATAGGCGTGTCCTGCGCGGGCGTGGCAACGCCCCCGTTGCCGGCGTCGCCGACCCGCCGAACTTTCGCCAACGGCGAGCCATCGCCATCCTCCGCACTGCCCCCCGGCTGATCAGCCGGGAACCCGCCGGACGAAGGGTTCAGCAAGTATGCCACCAGGCACTGGTTCCTCCTGCTACCGTCGTTCGTACCTGGATGCGGCGACTCGTTACACCTCATGTAAAGCGTCTCGGGCCACCAATTCTTCAGTTGACGGTGATAGGCATCGAATGCGTTTCTTATCAGAGGCCCCTCGCAGCCACGCAAGCCTTCCAGGCTTACATCGTCGCCCATTTCAGTCAGTGCGTTCTTCAGCTTCACGCACGGAGGCGGCAGCTGTCCAATGTCAATTTTGGGCGGCATTGCTGCCGCGCGTAGGCTTGGCGGTTGTTGCCCGCAAGTTGGAGCACAGACAAACTTGCGTAAATGCGCAGTCGTGCCGCGCCGGCTTGAGCCGCGATGTTTACGGATCAGGGTAAGACGCAAGCTCTCACGCGCAATGCGGTGGATAATCATTGCACCAAGAGATCACCCCCTGCGCTGGCCCTATAGTCCCGGGAGAGTGCCACGCCTGCTAAGCTTTGCGACAGTTTCGTGGGTGGCGGCCGCGCTTAGAGACCCCCTGCGGTGTCGAGAAAGTGCCACGGCTGCAAAGCTTTGCGCCAGTGTCGTGGATAGCGGCCGAGCTGAGAGACCACCCCCTGCCCACCCCCTTTGGTGTCGAGAAAGTGCCACGCCTGCTAGGTTTTGCGCCAGTGTCGTGGATGGCGGCCGAGCCGAGAGACCACCCCCTGCGCACCCCTTGTGGTGTCGCGAAAGTGCCACGCCTGCTAGGTTGTGCGCCAGTGTCGTGGATAGCGGCCGAGCTGAGAGACCACCCCCTGCGCACCCCCTGTGGTGTCGAGAAAGTGCCACGCCTGCTAGGTTGTGCGCCAGTGTCGTGGATAGCGACCGAGCTGAGAGACCACCCCCTGCGCACCCCCTGTGGTGTCGAGAAAGTGCCACGCTTGCTAGGTTTGCGCCAGTGTCGTGGATAGCGGCCGAGCTGAGAGACCACCCCCTGCGCACCCCGTGTGGTGTCGAGAAAGTGCCACGCCTGCTAGGCTTTGCGCCAGTGTCGTGGATAGCGGCCGAGCTGAGAGACCACCCCCTGCGCACCCCCTTTGGTGTCGAGAAAGTGCCACGCCTGCTAGCTTTGCGCCAGTGTCGTGGATAGGGACCGCGGTGAGAGACCACCCCCTGCGCACCCCCTGTGGTGTCGAGAAAGTGCCACGCCTGCTAGGCTTTGCGCCAGTGTCGTGGATAGCGGCCGAGCTGAGAGACCACCCCCTGCGCACCCCCTGTGGTGTCGAGAAAGTGCCACGCCTGCTAGGCTTTGCGCCAGTGTCGTGGATAGCGGCCGAGCTGAGAGACCACCCCCTGCGCACCCCCTGTGGTGTCGAGAAAGTGCCACGCCTACTAGGCTTTGCGACAGTGTCGTGGATAGCGACCGAGCTGAGAGACCACCCCCTGCGCACCCCCTGTGGTGTCGAGAAAGTGCCACGCTGCTAGGCTTTGCGCCAGTGTCGTGGATAGCGGCCGAGCTGAGAGACCACCCCCTGCGCACCCCCTGTGGTGTCGAGAAAGTGCCACGCCTGCTAGGCTTTGCGCCAGTGTCGTGGATAGCGGCCGAGCTGAGAGACCACCCCCTGCGCACCCCCTGTGGTGTGCACGAGGCTTTGTGTCGTGGAGTGCCACGCCACGCCTGCTAGGCTTTGCGCCAGTGTCGTGGATAGCGGCCGAGCTGAGAGACCACCCCCTGCCCACCCCCTGTGGTGTCGAGAAAGTGCCACGCCTGCTAGGCTTTGCGCCAGTGTCGTGGATAGCGGCCGAGCTGAGAGACCACCCCCTGCGCACCCCCTGTGGTGTCGAGAAAGTGCCACGCCTGCTAGGCTTTGCGCCAGTGTCGTGGATAGCGGCCGAGCTGAGAGACCACCCCCTGCCCACCCCCTTTGGTGTCGAGAAAGTGCCACGCCTGCTAGGCTTTGCGCCAGTGTCGTGGATAGGGACCGCGGTGAGAGACCACCCCCTGCGCACCCCCTGTGGTGTCGAGAAAGTGCCACGCCTGCTAGGCTTTGCGCCAGTGTCGTGGATAGCGGCCGAGCTGAGAGACCACCCCCTGCCCACCCCCTTTGGTGTCGAGAGAGTGCCACGCCTGCTAGGCTTTGCGCCAGTGTCGTGGATAGGGACCGCGGTGAGAGACCACCCCCTGCGCACCCCCTGTGGTGTCGAGAAAGTGCCACGCCTGCTAGGCTTTGCGCCAGTGTCGTGGGTAGCGGCCGAGCTGAGAGACCACCCCCTGCCCACCCCCTTTGGTGTCGAGAGAGTGCCACGCCTGCTAGGCTTTGCGCCAGTGTCGTGGATAGCGGCCGAGCTGAGAGACCAACCCCTGCGCACCCCCTGTGGTGTCGAGAAAGTGCCACGAGCTGTGCTGTGCTGAGCTGAGCCGTGCTGGGCTGTGCTGAGCTGTGCTGAGCCGAGCTGTGCTGTGCTGAGCTGAGCTGTGCTGTGCTGTGCTGAGGTGAGCTGAGCTGAGCTGAGCTGAGCTGAGCAGTGCTGTGACGAGGGGGGGAAGAGTGAAGTGTGTGTGTGTGTGAGTGAGGGGAGGAAGAAAGAGAGAGGAGGGGAGGTGTGAGGAGACGCGGGTGCGGCGCGGCAGGGAAGAAAACCAGAACCCCACGAAGCATGTGGGGAATAATAATTACGCGACCGAGGAACCCCACATACTTAATCCGTAAGGGCTTCGCCCCCTGCCGCCGGCCCCCTCTCTCGGAGAATGGGCCATGGAAGAGCTAAGTTATGAGGCTTTGGCGCTGTCGTGCAGCAGTATCGGAACTTCATGCGAGGCCGATTCGCAATCGGCAAAACCAACTGATCACAAGAGGGGTTACCACACAGGGCGATTGGTAAGACGTGTATGGTTTACGAGCTTGGTTACCACACCTTGGGATTAAAGGGCCGAGGGAGTACTCGCAGTTTGGGTTACCACGCCTTGCGATGGATGTGCGTGAGGGGTGGCACCGAATTTCAGAAATGTGGCAAATCCCATGTGTTTTTGGACCCTGACCCCGCGGATCTGCGTGAGGGGTGGCACCGAATTTCAGAAATGTGGCAAATCCCCTGTGTTTTTGGACCCTGACCCCGCGGATCTGCGTGAGGGGTGGCACCGAATTTCAGAAATGTGGCAAATCCCATGTGTTTTTGGACCCTGACCCCGCGGATCTGCGTGAGGGGTGGCACCGAATTTCAGAAATGTGGCAAATCCCATGTGTTTTTGGACCCTGACCCCGCGGATCTGCGTGAGGGGTGGCACCGAATTTCAGAAATGTGGCAAATCCCATGTGTTTTTGGACCCTGACCCCGCGGATCTGCGTGAGGGGTGGCACCGAATTTCAGAAATGTGGCAAATCCCATGTGTTTTTGGACCCTGACCCCGCGGATCTGCGTGAGGGGTGGCACCGAATTTCAGAAATGTGGCAAATCCCATGTGTTTTTGGACCCTGACCCCGCGGATCTGCGTGAGGGGTGGCACCGACTTTCAGAAATGTGGCAAATCTCTTGTGTTTTTGGACCCTGACCCCGCAGCTCTGCGTGAGGGGTGTCGATTTCGAGCCCCCCCAGCAATTCAGACAACGCGCCCAGGGGACGCTAAAAGTCTTGTTTGGGCCTCCCGCCCCCTCGCGCGGTCAATCAACTAGTTACAGTAACCAGCAAGAAGTCAACTAGTTACAGTAACCAGCAAGAAGCAGAACTGTAACACTGGAAACTACAAGCTACAACTGGTACAGGAAACTGCGAACCCGCGCCTACAGCCTGGTGGCCCCACAAGGGGGCCGGCGGATTTAAATCTTATGCGTTTGCTTATGTATATAATATGTATGCACAATCCTGCGTTCTGAGCCCTCGTCGCGAATGTTCCCTATGGGCCATCCAACGCCAAATTGCTTGACCCTCCTCCCTCTTCCCAGCCTTCTATCCTCCATCGAGGACAGATGCGAGGTGGTCACCAATGGGGGTCGAGGTGAGACGCGGGTGCGGCGCGGCAGGGAAGAAAACCAGAACCCCACGAAGCATGTGGGGAATAATGATAATCAGAATAATAATAATAATAATAATAATAATAATATTAATAATAATAATAATCATCATCATCATCATCAGCAGCATCATCATCATTATCATTATGATCATCATCATCAGCATCATCATCATCATCAGCATCATCATCATCGATATCGTCATCGTCATCGTCGTCGTCAGCATCATCACCATCGTCATCATCATCAGCAGCAGCACCATCATTATCGTCATCAACAACAGCATCAGCATTATCAGTTCATCACCACCATCAGCAGCAGCATCATCATCAGCAGCATCGTCATCATCAGCAGCAGCATCAACATGGTCATCGTCATTATCATCATCAGCAGCATCCTCATCATCATCACCACGGTCATCATCATCGTCGTCATCCTCTTCGTCATCATCATCATCATCATCATCATCATCAGCATCATCATCATCATCATTATCATGTTGATTCCATCATCACCACCATCACCAAACCCATAATCATCCTCATCATCATGGTTATCATGCTCATCGTACGTATCGTCGCAATCGTTGTCATCGTCAGCACCATCATCGTCATCATGGTCATCATGTTCATCGTCATAATCACCATCATCACAATCATCGTAATCAGCATCACCATAATCATCACCATCGTTATCACCATCATCATCGCCGTCGTCGCGGCCCTCGCCATCGTTATCATTAGCATTATCATCGTCGTCATCGTCCTCATCGTCATCGTCATCGCCGTGCAAAGACACAATCTTCATCACAATTATCACTGCCATCGTACATCGCCCTTCCTCCTCTTACCCTCGCCCCTCCTCCCTCCTGGCAGCGCTCGGACGTGTGCATTTTTCCTTCGGCGAGGACCATCGAGGAGCATCCTAGATCATTCGGCGAAAAACCACGCACGAAACCGAGAAAAGCACAGGGAATGGACGTCGGAGCGATGGCGAGTCCTTGTCCTCCCTACTTCGCCCTCTCCCTCGCTCAAGCAGCCAGGGCGCCGCCGCGAGCTTCGGGGGCGGCCGCGCCGCGCAGCCTGGCGGCAAGGGAAGCGAGCGACCGGAGCAGTGCTCCCCCCCTCCCCTCCCCGTCCTTCCCTTGAGGAGGAGAAGGAGGAGGAGGAGGAGGAGGAGGAGGCCATTTAAATTTTCTCATCCATCTTCCCTCGTCCTTGGTCTTCCCTCCCCGCTGTCACCACCATGCTCCTTTCGCCCTCCCCATCCTCCTTGCCATCCTGATCTGATCCCGCCATCTTCCCCCTCCTCCTCCTCCTCCTCCTCCCTCCTCCTCCTCCTCCTCCTCCTCCTCCTCCTCCTCCTCCTCCTCCTACCAACGGACCAACAAGGCGCTGGAAGACCGCACGCGGGTGCTGGAGCGGGAATTGAGACTCGCGCGGAGATTACCGCGCCCATCTATCAAGCAGGCTGCGGGCTGGTCCCGGTCTGTGGGCACGACGCTCACGTTGGGCGTGACGCGGTCGCCGGCGCCCTCAAGGAATGGATGGACGCCGCCGACCTCAAGCTGGATGAGGGCATCATCCTGGAAGGCGAGGCGCTGGGCCGCATGTTCAAGCGCGGGTTCCAGGACGCGGTGCACGCCGCGGAGAAGAAGGTGGTACAAGCGCTGGGCGCCCTCCGGCTGCCGGAGGATGGCTGGCGGCAATCCACCGTCGTACGACACCTCTCTACGCGGGTATCGGCAAACATCTGGAGGACTTCGCTTGGCAAATGGTTGGCAAGCGTATCAAGAAGATCCTCGAGACGCGCTTCTACAACCGTGTCTTTCTGGACAAAGAGGCGTGCGTGTCATCCATGGGGCGGGAGCGGCTTGCAAAGGTCATCGTGCATCCAGTGGACCCGCCGCGCGTCGTCTGGAACCTGGGGCTATTAGCAGACAGGGGCACGTCCCGAAGCGAGATGGACACGCTCGCGGAACAGGCGCTGGGCGTGCGGGTCACTGAGAGGTCTGGGTAACACGCTGTTGGAGGCCGCGTCTGTACGAGTGACCCCCTGGAACGCCAGGGCACCGGCACACTGCCAGGTAGAGAACCTTCACACCAAGGGCAACATCGTGTCTGACATTATCTGAGGCCCTCCTTCTACGGTCGGACCGAGGTATAAGATCGAGGTCGGTTCGGGGAGGGTACCCCAGTGTTCCTCGTGCTTGCCGGATGCTCTGGTGCAACCCAGGGGAGAGCGCCTTCGAAGGTTCTGCAGCTTGGGCCGGCGGGGGGCCTCAAGTTTCTGAGGGATTCGATTAGACGTAAGAATGACCAATCGTTGGAGTGAGCTTTGGTGCGGGCACACTGGGGTCCCCGCATGACTGATCGTGATGCGATAGCAGCGGCCTTTGCGCTTGGGTTTGGCCCCCTCGCGCCCTCCAGAAGCTGCGCACCAAAGGCCACTCCTTGCGTGTAGCCGAGGGGTGCACGTCCACTTCGGCGCCGCCTGATCCCTGGGCTTCGCCCTCTCCCGGCCGCGTGAGGCCCCGCCTTCTTCCGCCCTTTCTCTGCTAATTAAAGCTATGCGCGTCCCGCTTAGCTTTCAGCGGGAGAGGGTCGCTCTCGCCCTGCAGATCAAAAGTAGCCGAGGGGTGCTCTTCCGTCCCAGGTCCGACTGCATCCGTGGGGCGCCGGGGACGCACGCCGATCTCAGCGCCCTCGGCGAGCTCGCTCCGCGGGCGGGCGGCACCGCGGCAGGGCGCCGCTCGCCCACGGCCGTGCCCTGGGCGGAGGGGCTCACGGCCCTGCGGTGCACGCACGACGTTCCTGGGAGGGCCCCGACGGGGACGAGGCCGAAGTTCGTGGAAGTCGATTTATGCAGAGGAAGCGTGCTGCCAAATGGTTTCCAGATGTCTACAACATGTGTCAAACATGTTCTGAACATGTAAAAACAAGTCCCAAAACAGTTTAGGACATGTTCCTACAGTTTAAACATCTTTAAATTCAAGGATAGGACTGTTATGGTGTCCATTGTCGTGGCATCCACAAGCCTGTGTGCGGGGCGCTCAAGAAGGGGCCTCGCCTTCGGGGCTCGAGGGAGCTGGCACCGCTTCCCCGCCAGGAGGGCGGCGGAAGGTCGGCGGAAGTGAAGCGAGGCCGCCCCCGCCAGCGGAAGCCAGCGGAAGGCCGGCGGGAGCCCGCGGAAGCAAAAGTCGACCTCCCAGGAGATGACAGCATGTTTGGCTTCAGGGTTTCTGGAATCGACCACGAGAATGTGTGTGTGGTGTGTGGTGTGAGTGTGTGTGTGTGTGTGTGTGTGTGTGTGTGCGTGTATGTGTGGGTGCGTGCGTGTGTGCGTGCGTGCGTTGTGTGTTGTGTTTTGTGTGTTGTGTGTGTGGTGTGTGTGTGTTATGTGTTGTGTGTTGTGTGTGTGCTGTGTGTTGTGTGTAATGTGTGTTGTGTGTGTGTTGTGTGTGTTGTTTGTGCGATGTGCTATATACTATGTGTGTTGTGTGTTATGTGTCTTGTGTGTGGTGTGTGTTGTGTGTTGTGTGTTGTGTGTGTTGTGTATTGTGTGTGTGCTGTGTGTGTGCTGTGTATGTACGTGCGTGCGTGCGTTCGTGTGTGTGTGTGTTCGTGTGCGTGTGCGCGTGCGTGTGCGTGTGCGCGTGTGCGTGTGCGTGTGCGTGTGTGCGTGTGTGCGTGTGCGTGTGTGCGTGAGTGCGTGCGCGCGTGCGTGTGCGTTTGCGTATGCGTGTGCGTGTGCGTGTGCGTGTGCGTGTGCGTGTGCGCGTGCGTTTGCGTGTGCGTGTGCGTGTGCGTGTGCGTGTGCGTGTGCGTGTGTGTGTGCGCGTGCGCGTGCGTGTGCGCGTGCGTGTGCGTGTGCGTGTGCGTGTGCGTGTGCGCGTGCGTGTGCGTTTGCGTACGCGTGTGCGTGTGCGTGTGCGTGTGCGTGTGCGTGTGCGTGTGCGTGTGTGTGTGCGCGTGCGCGTGCGTGTGCGCGTGCGTGTGCGTGTGCGTGTGCGTGTGCGTGTGCGCGTGCGTGTGCGTTTGCGTACGCGTGTGCGTGTGCGTGTGCGTGTGCGTGTGCGTGTGCGTGTGCGTGTGTGTGTGTGTGCGTGTGCGTGTGCGTGTGCGCGTGCGTGTGCGTGTCTTCTCTTCCGTTCTGCTGGCTGCCGCCTGCCCGCTGCTGGCTTCGCCGCCAGCTTGGCTGCCGCCGCCTGCTCTCGCTCGTTTTCCGCTCGTTCGCGCGCTCTCGGGTGCGCCCCGTCGCGGCCGCGGCGGTCGGGCGCTTCGTCAGACGGAGGAACGCTCGTGGAGTGCGAAAGGCAGATATGCAGGTGACGATCAGGAAACGGCGCCCTGGATTCCAAGCACTGGAACATCAACAACGTGAACACTTCGAGGGCCCAATTCCGGGCCGTCTCGAAGATTACTTTAGCACAGGTTCGAGCTGCGCAGGCGGCTCCCATGGGCATGATGGCGGTGTTCGCCGGCGACTTCAACACAAGCGACGAGCAGGGGGAATAGACGTCCGTGGTGGCCACCCCGGAGTTGCAGGGTCGCCAGCGCGCATACCGCCCTGGGGAGGCGAGCTGGCGGCGGATGCGGCGACACCTTCTTGAGGTGGAGCGTGAGCGGCCGACGTCCTGGCACGCGCCGTCGCAATAGGCCATCAAGATCGACAGAGTCTCCGTCTCGAGACCTCAGTGGCTGCTCCTGCGGGGACGGCAGGCCATGACGGTGTGGCCAGAGCCGGAGGAGCTCGTCCGGCAAGGCACGAGCGACCACGGTCCCCATCAGCCTCACGGGGACCGAGCGGGGCAGGCAGGACACACGAGTGCAGAAGCCGATACTTCAGCACATCGTTGCCGACCCTCTGTTCGCTCAGCTCGTAAAGGCCCTACTGGGGGGGGAGAGAAGCTCGACGAGCTGCTGGCTCCCGCGCAGGGGAGGATTGCCATGCGTTGCAGGCACGCTGCCGCGCGAGCCACGCGCAATGGCGAGCTGGCCACGCGGGGGGGGCCGAACCACCGCAGATGGCCATGACCCTGCGGATACTGGCTCGCGCCGCGTGGCGCCAGGATGTTTCGCTGGCGAACGCTGCCATCCTCAGGCGCCCACGGACTGCGCAGCTGGCACGGGTGCGCGGCTGCGCCGCTTGCATTCCAGACCCCACGCCGTTGCACGACGCATTCGATGAGCACCATCGGGCCGCGCCCGCTGCACTCGCGGAGCCGCTGCGGCAGGATCAGGAAGCAGCTCGCCCAGGGGGTGTTCGCCGCGTGCAGGCCAACCACCGCCGCGCAGCCTGGCGGTCCAAGCTGCGGGATCCCCGAGGGCACACGCGCGTCGTCCGGGCCCTTGTCGATGAGTGCAGCGCCGCGGAAGCACCTGCGGACAAAGCAGCTGCGCTGGCGCGGCACTGGGCGCCAGCATTTCAGCGTTCGAGCGGCGCGCCCCAGGGGGGGGAGTGGACACACATCGCCCAGTGCGCCGCGGACATGTCTTTCCCGGATGTGCAGCCGCCGACGCGCCGCCCGATCCAGGAGTTCCTTAGCAAGGTCTAGGTTTCGGCACCAGGGCCAGGCGGCCTGCTCTACAGCCAAGACGCTGAAATAAGGAACAGTTTGGATTCGGAAGGGGGGCTCGGTGTTCCTGACGTCCTTCCGCGGCTGTTCCTCTAGCCCCTCTCGTGCACCCAGGCTCTTTTGAAGCCACAGCGGGGCTTCGTGCCTTATTTAGCGTCCCTTATTTCAGCAGCCCGACGGTACAACTTTCAAGAGGGGAAAAACCACACAGACACAATTAGTCGTCGACTCCCAGGAAGATATGGGAAAAAATATGGGAAGTGGCGGGGAAGACAGAAACCCCGAAAAGATGGGAAAATAAGGGGGACATTTTATTTGTGTGTATCTATTTGTGTGTCCCAGTTCCCCTTCAATGTGGGACGTGGGCCGTCGGTCCTCCTCGACGGCCTGCACCGGATGCGCGGGGGCAGCACCAGGGCGGCACCAGGGCCGAGCGGCCTGCTCTGCAGCGCCCAGGGAAGCGGGGCGTGGGCCGCCGGTGGTCCTCGACGGCCCACGTGGTGGGCGGCGGAGGAGGAGGAGGAGGAGGAGGAGGAGGAGGAGGAGGAGGAGGAGGAGGAGGAGGAGGAGGAGGAGGAGGGGGGGGAGGGGGCAGCACCAGGGCGGCACCAGGGCCAGGCGGCCTGCTCTGCAGCGCCCAGGGAAGCGGGGGCGTGGGCCGTCGGTGGTCCTCCGCCTCGACGGCCTGCACGGGGCGCGCGGGGGCAGCGCCATGCTCAGGAGGGGAAAAACCACACAGACACGATCCATCGTCGATTCCCAAGACATCACCAGAAAATATGGGAAGTGTGGGGGGGGAAGGCAAAAGCCCAGAAGAGATATATGGGAAATATGGCGAATCCTTGTGTCTGTGTCTATCTATTGGTGTGTCCCGGGGCCCCTTCACACGCCACTGGCCTGCGCGGCTGGCTCGCGGGCGCCTTCCTGCCCCAGGGGGGTGCCGGGCGCACGCGGCCACTGGGACTGAGGAATACAGCCAGTCATCCGGACGCCCGAAATGGGTACGGAAAGAGTGGGTACGATGCCCAACAGCAGTTCCTGTTCATTTTGAACAGGACTCGCTGTCCACGCCGCCGCGGCCAGTGTCCATTCGAGACAGAAGGGCCGCCTGCCCAACAGCGGCCGCCGTTGGTTTGGGACAACCTTTGTTGTTGGGCACTGTACCCGTTCTTTCCGTGCCCATTTCGGGCGTCTAAAAGTTGCTATCCAGGCTAGCACCGCCAATATCAAAAAAAACAAAACAACAACAACAACAACAACAACAACAACAACAACAACAACAACAACAACAACAACAACAACAAAACAACAACAACAACAACAACAACAACAACAACAACAACAACAACAACAACAACAACAACAACAACAACAACAACAACAACAACAACAACAACAACAACAAAAACAACAACAAAAAACAAAAACAAAAAAAACGGTGTTGTCCGCGGGCGCTCGCTGCTCAGTGACACCGTGGGCTCGGGCGCGATGCTTCGGGTGGGCAGCCCCCTCCGAGAGCCGCTCGCGACGCGGAAGATCCTGCCCGCCGACGGGTCGCTGACGTTGGCCCGCCCGCGACTTCCAACAGGCGCCCCCCGATGCATCGATGCAGGGGGACATGCCCGACCTAAGATCGTCGTCGTCGTCATCGTCGTCGTCGCTGCAGGGGAACCCTGGGCAGGCGTGACCTTTGTTATGCAGACACCACTGGGCGCGCAAACCGCTGCTGTCGCATCGCCTTCAGCAATCGGGGGTCCCCATCTGGCCCGCACCAAAGACCAAAGATCACTCAGGCGAAAGGTCGCTCTTACGCATCGATGCTGCAAGCATGGCCGCATCGATGCCTCCGGCAGCTGCAGGTCCCAGAGGGCCTCAGGCGCCTCGCACACAGACAGCCTGCACACGCTCGACTTCTGGGGCTCTCCAGCGCCACGGACTCGATTGACCGACCCTCGGCTCGCCGAGGATGGGCTGGCATCCCCCAGACTGGCCGAGGACGGGCTTGCATCCCCCAGCACTGACACCAGCACAAACGCCAGCGCCAAAGCCGCACTTTTTTGATCTGCGGGGCGAGAGCGAACCTCTTCCGCTAAAAGAAAGGCGGGCTGCGCACAGCTTTGATTAGGGAGCCAAAGCCGCACAAGCACCGGCATCAACAGCGCCGACGTCAGCACCGACGCCAGCACCAGTTTCGGCGCCTGCACCAGCATCTGAGGTTACGCCAAGGCGCCAACTACAGTGCGAGGCGCTGTGCCCCCTGGGATTCCCGAGGCGCTGTACCCCCTGAAATTCCCGAGGCGCTGTACCCCCTTGAATTCCCGAGGCGCTGTCCCCGTTGAATTCCCGATTCTGGGGCATTGCAAGTTTTCCAGCGCGCAGGCCCATCCGCTATCCGCCGCCCCGCCCTTGCGACTTCCCACCACCACCTCCACCAACCAATCTTCAGACGCCACCAGTTCCAGCGCCTACACCATTGCAGAAGCAAACGCCGGCGCCAGCCCCACTCGGGCACATTCGACAGCTCCGACACCAGCACTATCGCCAGCATCAGCGCCTGGGCCTAGGACGCCTGCACCAACCCCAGCACCTACACCAGCGCCGACGTCAGCACCGACTCAAGGCACCAACGCCGGCGCCCACGTCGGCACCGACGCCAGCGCGTCCGCCAGCACCGGCACCAGCACAAACGCCAGCGCCAACGCCGCACAAGCACCGACACCAGCACTGCCGACGGACGAGAAACGGAGGACAAATCCTGCCCCCTGGAAGATTTCTTTCTACATAGCGCCACCGCCACCACAGCTACGACGGCGCCAAGTCTGGGCGGAGGGGCGTCCAGATCGTTACGACCACCGCCTGCGCAAGCACCGACGCCAGCACCTGCATCAGCCCCTGCAGCTGGGAAGCTGGCAGTTGTCGTCATCAGGTTGCGACTACTTGCCCGCCCTGCCGCGCATGGGCCTCAGCACGGCTGCGCAGCTTCTGCACCGCAGCTGGGGCGACGTTCGCAGGGCCCCGCTGCTGGCGCGGCGGGAGGGCACCGCCGTCCCCGAGGGCCACGCGCAGCGTCTCGAGGAGCACCATCGCCGGCGACTTCGTCAGCACCGACGCCAGCGTCAACGCCTTCGCACCCGCCAGCACCAGCGCCGGCGCCTACGCCAGCTCCAACTCCAACGCCTAGATCAGCACCACCGCCATGTCCTTCTTTCGACCCGTCTCCACCCCCAGCTCCGACGACGCCGCGGCGGCGTTTACCTGGCCGGCGGCGAGGGCGTCTGCAGGATCGCTTTGGCACGGCCGACCAACAACTCCCACTGCCACCAACACCAACACCCGCACAACCACTACCATAACTCAGGAGGGAAAAAAACACACAGACACAATTAATTGCCGATTTCCGAGAAAATATGGGAAAATATGGGAAGTGGGGGGGAAGACAGAAACCCAGAAAATATGGGAAAATATGGGGAATCTTTTTATTTGTGTGTATTTATTTGTGTGTCCTGGGGCCCCTTCAATGACCACGACCACCAACGCCACGTCTCCGACCCTGCGACGGCGTGGCCCTGACTCCGACCGTCGTCACGGGCTCCTTCACGCCTGCCGCTTCCGTGGCCGACGTTGGATGCGTTGTCAACCGCGCCTCCACTTCGGAAGATGATGCGGCCCCGACCCCGCCGCCGACTCCAGCGACAACTCCGGCGTCGACTCCGTCTCCGCCCTCTGGTCCGGCTCCGTCCTCGGCTCCGGGATGCAGTGCAATAACCCTGGCGCGGGGCGTGGCGCAGCGGGGCTCCTGGACGCACTGGTGCCTCGGTCGGCACCCGTTTCCAGGCGCCCTGCGACTTCTTCCCAACCCAGGGACGGCTACCAGCACTCGCGCTGCACCTACCTGTGCCGTTCCCTGTTCCACTACTGGTGAGCCCCCGCGCCGCTTCTGCCCTCCTCTGCCTCTTTTTTTTCTTGGCGCGTTCCGCCTTTCCTGCTTCGTCCTCTGGGCTCCGCTAGTCTTAGTTCGTCCTCTGGGCCCCGCTAGCTTTGGTGGCGTGGGTCACCTTTGGACGCGGCCGTGTTCTCCTGCGGGGCAGGCGACCCGCGCGTCACAATACTACTTCAGTGTCTCGCGTGGCCAGCAGTTCCTCTGCCCCCTGTCCCCCTTCTGCTGTTGCTGTTGCTTGTTGCTTGCCGTAGTCTTTCGCTCGCTTTCCTGCTCTGCTGCCTCCTCTCTCGCTCGCTCTCCTGCCTCCCTCCCTGCTGCTCTTTGCTTCTCCCCTTTCCTCCCTGCCGCCTGCTTCCTTCTCCCTGCTGTTGCTGCTGCTGTCTACGCGTTCGCCCTGTCCTTGTCCATTGTCGCACTGGCTAAATAGACCGACTCCGCGCTTCATGCTGCAATTGTCACGGGGCCGGCGCGGCGCAGCCGGCGTTAAAATTGTCAAAGCAGTTTCGCGCACAGCCCAGCGTTAAAAGTGTTAAGCAGTTTTGGCTGAAGGGATCACGCATGTTAGTAGAAAAGAAAGATTATGTTGGTTCCGCGACGGCGGCGTGGGCTCGCCGCCTTATGCCATGACGTCCGGTGTCCAGCGAGGTCGCCCGCTCAGTGGAGCGCTCTTCTTGGTCTCGTGCAACCTTTTCTTACTGCACATGGAACAGGCTGTGGAACGCAAGCATATCGGAGCAGGCCGAGCGCGCGCGGACGACCCTGGCGCCGTGCTCTTCTGCCCCCAGGCCGTTACGAGCATGACCCGCATCTTCACACAGACGCAGCATGTCGCGCAGCTCGCCCTCAAGGTATCGGAGTGTCACGTTGTGCCCATGGGCCAGGTCCAAAGCGAGCTGGTCAGCGCCGCGCGCGGCGGCCGAGCGCAGCTGGGGCGATTTCGTTATTGATCCCGTGCTCCTTTACTTGGGATGTTGGTTTGGCCCAGCGGCCGCGAACTTGGCGGAGCCGCTGGCCAAGCTTAAGCAGCGTGTCGAGGCGATAGCAGCGTCTGGCGTTGATGCGCTGGGCTGCGCCACCTAGTGCACGACCAAGGACCCCCCCGTGATGGGGTACAAGGCGCAGCTCTACGACATGCCGTGGGCGCCTGCGGAGGAGGAGCGCAATTTCTTCTTCTCTTTCTGGCGCGCTACGCCGAGCATCGCGAGCCATGCGGACGGCTGGAACTCGGCGCCAGGGGCGGGCCACGCTTCCCGAGCATGATGGCCATGGCAGCCGCGGCGCGCATGCGGACAGTGACGTGCGCGGCCACTTCGCGGCGAGAGATGTCGTCCAAATTCCGCAAGGCATTCCGGTAGAACGGCAAATTGGGTTGGCAAGTGCCAGAGTGGCCAGCACCTCCGCACTGTTCTTCCACAGCTTTGGCATCGAGATTTGAGGAGGCAGCGCTGGGTTTCCCACAGCACCGGCGCCTGCAGGCAGCGGGCCGTGACCGCCATTGCCTCATTCCTCCTCCCCCGCCCCCTCATCCCTCCCCCCTCCTTCCTCGCCCCTGCACGGCAATTTGGAGCAGCATGGCACGCGCGGCAAGGCCTACAGTGCCGCCTCACGCGCGTTCTTGCGCAGGTTCATTTCCCCTCCTGACCTTGTCACCACGTTCGAGGCGCGGATTCGCAAGTGGTTCTTGCCCCACCTAGGCCCGGTCATCTTTTGGGCTGACGGTCGTCAGGATATGCGGCTGATCCCCTACGCATGGTACCCCGCTCCGCTTCAGGCGTGGCTTGGAGGAAGGACGACGGCACACAGGATGCGGAGACTTCAAGGAAGGCGCATCACGGGGTGTCCTGGGGCGCCAGACACCCTCTCTAGGGGAACGAAGAATGACATAAACATGAAAACTCGGAGGCCCGCGCGGATTTTTCGGATCGGCGCTCGACCCCCATCCCTGGCGCGCAGAGCGCGCCGGAGGCGGCGCCGGCGGCGCCGCCAGGGGGCAGCGCGGATCCGAGAAATCTGCGCGGACTTCCCAGTTTGCATGCTTCTGTCATTCGTCGTTCCCCCACTCACCCACTGCGAGGACGAATGCCCGCGCGCGGAGCGCATCGTAGCAGAGGCTCAGGGGCCGGGATGTCCCCTCTCATCCTCCCTTCCGCTCTGGCCTCGCCAGCTTCCCCTCGGAATGTTGCTTCTCGTCGTCGCGCATTCCCACTACCACCGCCTGGTGGCCCACAGAGGACACCTACCTAGACAGGGGGGACGTCGAACTGAGACCACCGCCCTCGCCGAGGGCGTAAAGATTGCCATGAGACTGCCCCTGCGGGGACAAATTTGATTCCTGTGGGATCAGCAGCGTGGCTTCTCGAGGCGAGTTTGGACGAACCCCGTTTGGACACGCTCTGCCTGCTCCTCCTCTTCTTCCTCCTCCTCATCCTCCTTATCCTCCTTCTCGTCCTCGTCCTTCTCCTTCGTTGTCCATCCGTCTGCATATCCCTATCCTTTTTCCTCTCCTTCCCTCTCTCTCTATGTTCATGATTCCTCTATCTCATCTCCTTGCCTCAGCTGCTAGTGCTGGTTATCCTCCTGATCGTCCCCCTCGGCCACCAGAACAGCTTCTCGAATCGGCACCTCATTTGATACATTCGGCCCCATCGCCACCCGAAGCCGTGCGCGCATTGCCCCTGCTGTTTTGCGTGGCGAACTGCACCAAAACGAAAGATCCCAGCCTCTCCTGCCCCTCCCTGCCCACCCCTTCCCTGCCCACCCCTCATCCCACACAATGTCCCCTAGCCTTTCCTCCCCTTCCCTGCCCATCCTTCCTCCCTAGCCTTCCTCCCCTTCCCTAGCCTTTCCTCCCCTTCCCTGCCCATCCTTCCTCCCCTTCCCTGCCCACCCCTTCCCTGTCCCATCCTTCCTCCCTAGCCTTTCCTCCCCTTCCCTGCCCACCCCCTCCTCCCACGCAATGTCCCCCCCCCCCCATCTCTCGGCTGCAGACCTCCGCTCCCCTGCCTACGTCCTCCCGTCCCCCCTTCGTCCGCATCTACACTGCGCCCCCCGTAGACGTCCGTCTCTGATGCCATCAGGTAGAACGATTTTGTTCCGGCTCCTATCTCTTTCTCTCTCTCTCTCTCTCTCTCTCGTTGTCTCTCGTTGTCTCTCTTTCTTTATATATATGTATATATATATATATATATATGCCCAGTAGCTCTGCTTCCCTTTTTCCTTGCGCGAGTCGAGGGGATCTGCAATACATGCTGATCCGTAGTTCTGGTGTTGCTCGAGCATGGACCGCGCGGCACAGGCTGTACCCCCTGTGTTCAACGCGATCCTGCATCTCGGTCACTACTTCGAGTGGGGTCGCCAAAGAGGCCCCGTCTGCCCCAGCCTGGAGTGCCCGGCCGCGCCAGTCATCCCGCCGTGCCCCACTTGCCCGTCGCTGCAGTGTCCCGCGGTGGTCCCCTGCGAGACGAGTGGCGCTGCGCCCGACTGGCTGAGGCAGCTGGAGGAGGTCATCGCGAGGGTCGGCCGACTCTCCGCATCGTCGTCGACGCCTACCCCTTGTCCGCTCCCCGCCGGGGAGCCCGAGCCGTGCGACCGGTGGACGATTGCCTTCCAGCTGTTCTGGATCGGGCTGCTCTGCGGCGTGCTGCTGACTCTGACGCTTGGGTGCGCCTGCGGCCAGTGTCGACGTCCCCTCCGACGGCCCTCGCCTTCGGCTGGCCTCGCACTGGCGGACGTGGAGACGCCAGAAAGCCGGAAGCTACGGGCTGAGCTGTCGCGATGAGTCTGGACATACCAGAGAGACAGATATTGGTTCATTATCTTGATGATGCGATTCCTCACCATCACCGAGTACTGTTGGTCAAGTTGGAGGGTGCGAGATGGATCTGGTCTACCCCCGACTTCTCGGCGCGGGCGGTCGACTTGTCAGATCGGGCGGCCGCGGTGTCGATGATCCCGATGCAGCGCGACTCGCCGTACCCTCCCCACTTGCATGTGTACGGATTCGACAGCCCGATTGACGCTCAGGACCTGGCGAGGATCAGAGCGGAGGGTCGGGCGCTCGCGGAGATCCTCGGAGCGCCCGTCGCCGCCGTGGCAGGTGCGGCTGTGCCCGACGGCGCTGTGCACATGAACTCGGACCCGTCGTGCAAGTTCTTCGCGGAGGAGGTCGACGACAACTTGCTGGGCTCAGAGGCGACGACCGCGGCGAGGGGCCCGGTCGCGCTTGTGAAGCGCGGCGACGAGTGGACGACGGCAGAGCGGGTCCCTCCGAGAGACAAGCTACGCTGGATGCAGGAGAAGTTGTGCGGCGAGAGCAGAGATTCGAGATTGCTACCCTTGCAGCTGGATCCGAACACGCAGACGCGCTCAACGACCTTGAGGGAGGCCGTCAAGTTGCTGAAGCAGCCGACGCAGGCCGACGGGTTCCCCTTCCAGACGAGTCGGTCGATCTTGGAGTTAGCCAAGGGAGTGGCGGCGTCTGGGCACGAGTTCGGCACGGACCACACTTTCTGGGTGAGAAGCAGCACGGTGGGAGAGCGCACGGCGGTCGCCATCGAGCATTTCCACCTGATGATGCTGCTACACATGATGGTGTGTGATGATCAGTTGAACTTGCCTAACATGGCCGCGGCGGAGTTCGCGTCGCGCCGGGTGCTAATGATCCAGCGGGCAGTGCGCCGCAATCCTCGGGACCCCGATTTTGAAGGCCTCGACTCGTTCATGGCTCACGCCTTCGATGCCAGCGGAGGAGTGGCCACGACGCAGCTCGATCAGGAGATGGCCGAGATGCGCAAGACTCAGGCCATTATCATGAAGAGCGATCGTTTGTTGAAGGAGGAGTCTGAGGCCGACTCGAAGCGCCAGAAGGACGGCAACCACAAGGACAAGAACAAGGACAAGAACAGCGACCCGAAAGGGTCGCAGGGAGGACGATGGCTCTACGGTCCCGGGGTGGCGTTGTTCGCCGCGGCGACACCCCGTATCATGATCCCCGTGTGGGAACGGCCGGCGACCTGGACGCTCCACTTGCCTCAGCGACCTCTCTGGCTGCTGGCAGGACGAGCCATGGGTTGCACCTGGACGTCGACGACGGCGCTCTCGTGCTGGACTCGGCGAGCCGGGACGTATTTCCCCTTCCTTGTGTTGGAGATCGGCGTGATGCGCCCTCTGCGGGCATCTTACCGCGTCGCGCTGCCGCTTGTGATCGGAGGTTTGCAGAAGTTGCCAGCTCTCTGAACGCGCTGGCGGTGGCTCGTGCGGGGCATCGTCTTCGGCGGTGCACATCGGCTTCGGCACCTACTGGACTTCAACGTGCTGCGGGTGTTCGGCTGAGGGAGTCGCTCCAGGAGCTGGGGTGTCCCCCCTCTGGGCCTGACAGGAGGGGCGCCCTCAAAAGCGCCCTTCGAGCTCTGAACGTCTACGACTTTTCCACGGACGACGCCGCCCGCAGGCCCTTTTATGCCTCCCGCGTTCGGGTCGTTCGCGACGGCGGCGTTCACCCCGAGCCAGTCGGCTCAGTGGTCGGGCCTGACGCTCGGCCAATGGCGGCTGATCCCTGGAATTGGATCTTCAGGACTCCAACTGATGAGAACAGGATCGCAGCGGAGGCAACGGTGAAGCCATACCTCGACCCCGTGCTGCGCGACCCACGTCACATGAGCGCTCTCGCGAATAAGCTGAACGACGCGGGGATGCTGTCCTTTCGCCGCCGAGCGCGCTGCTTCGCGGGCGCCTTCACGGTGATCAAGAAGGACGGGCACCACTTGAGGCTCGTTCTGGACTGCAGGCCCGCAAACGCTTTGCACCGCGATCCTCCGGTCAGTCAGCTAGCGACGGCATCGGCCTTGGCGGGCCTCGTGTTGAGGGACGGCGAGACCTTGGCTACGGAGCACGACGCCGCGGGCCGTCCGTTAGATATGCACTTCTCGGGCGCGGACTTGACCGACGGCTACTTCCAGTTCGAGTTTGAGGAGGTCGCCGGCTACATCTGCCTGGCCCACAAGGTGCGGGCGAGCGACTTCGGCGTCACGAAGGTCTTCGATGACGATCGTCGAGGCTGGGACTCGGTCGGCTCCGACGAAATGCTGTGGACATGCGTGAAGGTCATTCCGATGGGCTGGACGTGGTCACTCTTTTTCTGCCACTCCGCGCTGACCGACATTCAGGTTTGTGCGGAGATGAGGCGGCTTGGCATCGAGGATAGGGAGGTAGTGGATTCGCGAGTGCTTCGCGATCGTCGACCCCCCCCCGTTCTCCAGCCCGGCCTTCCCATCCTCGCGCCGTACGTGGACAACGCCTTCTTGATCTGCTGGAACCGCGAGGACGCTTCAGAGTGCTTCCGATACCTGTTGGAGGAGCTGAAGCGACGGGGTTTCGCGTGGCGGGGCGAGATCTGCGCCGAGCGGGACGTCGTGCAGGCAGGGCTTCGGCTGCTGAGCGGATCTCAGCCGCTCATCCTGCACAAGACGGAGCGCACGTGGCGGTTGTACTACGCTCTTCATTCTGCCATTCGGTGTCGTCGCTTTTCGGATCGGCAGGTACGACGCCTAGTGGGCCACCTGGTCAACCATCTTATGCTGTTCCCGCCTTTCATGTCTGTCTTGCACGAGGTGTGGCGCTGGCTCTCCGAGCACACGGATCAGGTCGCAGAGCTGACCCCGGCGGTGATTGGCGAGTTGCAGACGGCGGCGGGCCTTGTGCTCATCACCCGACATCGCGTTCGCTTGAAGACGGCGACTACGGTGTTTTGCTCCGACTCCAGCGGGGCGGGCTACGCGCTGCACGTCGGCCGGTTTTCAGAGCGGGAGGTGCTGGACGCGATCAGGTGGCGGGAGCGCTGGCGATTCAAGACCATCGAGGGGTACACGCAGGACGACACCACGGACTCCGACCCTTTCCCCAGCTCCATCGCCGCGGACTCCACCTCGCTCGCCCCGGCCTTCGAGGAGGAGCTGGGCTTTGGCGAGGTGGGGCCAGCGGAGTTAACGACCTCTACGTGGAGCGCGGGCTCGTCGGCTGTGGCGTCGCGGCGGGCTACGCTGGGTGCCGACGCTCACGCCCTGCCGGAGCTCGCGGCGGTCTACTCTGACCGTCTTCGGTGGCGACGCGTGGTGGTGGGGGCCTGGTGTCGTGCGGACGCCATCCACAACAAGGAGGCTCGGGCCGCTCTGCTGGGGCTCCGTCGCTATACGAGGTCCTCTCGCAATTGGGATGCTGAGGTTCTGTCCGTCGGGGATAACCTGTCCGAGATCCTGGCAACCGAGCGCGGGCGCGCCAAGGATCGCGAGCTCAACGCGCTGCGCCGTCGAGCTGGCGCGCTCCAAGGGGTCGCTTGGCTTCGGCGGCGCCGCCGTCATATCGTG
>CAUYUJ010001985.1:65000-94919 GCA_963575745.1 Prorocentrum cordatum
GCGCAGATTTCTTCCCTGCTGTGCAGTGCGCAGGCGCAACCAGAGTCGAAGAATTTGGGGTACGAGCCGGAACGACAAGATCCAGAGTTGACTTATACATATCCCCATGAGATCAGCGTCTTCTTGGCCACGAAAAAGGAAATGCCGGAAACGACATACAGCGCCCGATCACGAAGTGGCTGGTGACGGACCTAGAGACGATAATCTTCACGCAGTCGGACGAGCGGTCCTGTTTCAAGTTCCCAGTGGAAGTTAGCACACAGCGTCACGAGGCGGCCAAGGATTACAAGACTGTCCTGCAAACCATGGGCATGGAGAACGTTTGTGTCATTCCGGACACCCTCACTCTGCAATCGGATCCAGAAAACGATACAGACATGTGTCGGCCTGGACATGCACGGATTCAGTTTCTGCAAAGAAAACACCCACGGACACGAGGCGCACACCGGTCATTCCATCCCACAAGAAACGCTCACATATGGGATATTGGATTCGTGCTTGTTCGCGGCGAAAGCGGAGCCCGAGATCATTGAACACCCAGAGCGCGAAGACGCCAGTGCCTTGCAAACGAGAAGGAGTGCCTCATGCACAGAGTTCGTTTTCTTCCCGCGGACCCCACGCCAGCTGGCGACCTGAGCCAGACCATAAGGACGCCATTGCTTCACGACGAGCCCCGCGAGTTGCACGCGTCGACGACGATGGGAAAAGCGGTTCCGAAGATTTACTACATAGGACAATCTCAGAGGAAGACCGACGGCTCCATCGACGCAACTTTTCAGCTTGCACGCCCGAAGAATATTGCACTTGTGCCCGAGCTACACGCCGATCGCCAATGTGATGAGAGATGAGAGAAGTCCGGCATGCACTGCAGACAAGGACTGCGGCCGCGGCTCTGCCCAGAGGAAGCGCCGCCCCTCTCGAGGAGGGGCGACGCGGCGCCTGCGGGCCGCGCCCCAGTCGCAGAGGAGCTGGAGGCGCTCGGAGACCACCGAGGGTCGGTGGCCGATGAACGCAGCGCGCAGGCGGGCTCAACAGGGACACGCTGGCGGCCTGGCCCGCGGGGGCCGCGGAGATGGACTGGGCCGCTCGGAGAAAACGACAAGCATGGCCTTGCGGCTCCAGATTCGACTTTTTGCCCCGGCGTGCTCGAATCAGCTGCGAAGAACCTGCCAGGTCGCGCCGGACGCCACAAGTGCGATGGGACGCGGGCGCCTGCGGCGCGCGGCAAGAACAGGTTGTCCTGCTACGACATTGGAGAGGAGAGCCCGGGCAACTCCCAGGAGGCTCTGGAGAGCAACTTCCAGTAGATCGGGGGCCGCGACCAGGCCACCCGGACAGAGCAGGCAACGCAGACCAGAGAGGCCCAGGAGAGGGAAGACATGCGAGAACACCAAGACTGGGCGGCCCAAGCAGCGGAGTACGACGAGGCCATCAACAGAGCAGGCCGCCAGGAAGCGATAGAGAAGACCAACTGTCGCGCCGTCGAATCCACGGGAGCTTGGGATGTCAGGGCGGCGCACAGAGCGACGACGAAGCGATCGTGTTTCTTTTTGCTCGCTGCTCCATTGCAAGAGCCGACAGTGTCGCAGCGGACCAAGTCACGGCGCCCCCCCCCCCCGCGATCACGGCATGGAAAAGGCCTTGGAGGCCCGCGCGGATAATGTCCTCGCTCAGCAGGCGAACCCGACGATATCAAGGCGCGGCAACACCGAGGGCATGACCGGGCGCTAGGACAAGCGCACGCCAGACCAGTCGGAGCTGGAGAGGCCGAAATCGAGCGACGATGTTGCGACCCATCGGTCGACGTCGACAAGCTTGCGCGTACGCGCGAAGATGCTGCGATTTGGACATGGGCGGGGAGCTTACGAGGCGGCACCTCAACTACTCGCGACGGATGATGGACCGAGCGCGCCTTACAGGCAAACGCAGCTTCACTACTGAATTTGGCGAGACAGACCTCGCACCGTTTATGGGAACTACGTCAAGGTTGAGCGCGAATACCTCGCGAGCGAATACCCGTGCAATGAGGAATCAGCCCCGTGGGACGAGCAAATGAGGCGATATGACATCTGGCACGTGCGACGTCGATTTGAGTAACACCAGCGACTGGATAAGAGAGCTCACAAAGTTAAGGCCAGAGTCCGCATACAAGAAAGTTGGTCCCATCGCGCACAATGGGGCCGCTGCCAAGTGTAAAGCACGGTGTCCTGCGATGCGCTGCTCTCGCATTCGATTTGATCGTCACGAGGTGCATCCCGCAGTCTTGTACATTACGTGTTAAGAAGGACGCTAAGGCGGATGGTAAAGCAACCAGCTGGGTAGCAAGCTCAGATCGAAACGTTCGCAGGTTCGGACCTACCTTGGTTTGAGGGAGGGTCGTTCCTGCGCGGAGGGGGGGGCCGCTTACTCCAAGTGACGGGCACCGAATTCGTGCACCCATGCTCTGTGCTAGATTGGCCGCGTCGTATCTGTCCTCTTCTGCCGCGGTTTGCTCTCTCACAGTATTGCGTTGCATAGCGAGTGGCACCGTAAGCAGTACGGCGGGATACTGCTAAATACGCGGCACCGCGGGCCGCGTGATGATACCGAGACTTGCTGGGTTATCTTAATATGACTGGTGAGAACTGCCACCGGTTGTTTCTCACGTGCAGAGCTTTCCGACGAAACGTGTGCATCCACATGGACAGTCCCAGCGATTGCCTCTCCCCTCCCTCTCAACCCTTCCATTCCTTGTCATCTGACCACGTCCTCCTCTCCCCTCCCCCGCTCTTCTCAACCCATCCTCCCCATCATCTCTTCCTTCCCCCTTCATCTTCTCTATCACCTCGTCTCACGTCCCCAACCCTGCCCAACCCCCCTCCCGCACGATTCCTCTCTCCTCCGATCCCTCTCTCCTTCCTCGTCCTTCTCCACTCCCGCTCCCCTCTGTTCTACCTCCCTTTCCTTCCACCCTCCCATGTCACGCTTACGCCAGCGGCACTCTGTGTCCGCCAGAGACCGCAGCAATGCCACCACCATCCCAGCCCCTCCTCCCCCCTCCCCTCGTCATCCCCCCTCTCCCTCCTCATGATCCTCTTCCTCCTCCTCTTCCTCCTCCACAATTGCTCAACATGACTACGCACTATGACTACAACTGTCTTCACTCACCCGACCACGTCCTAAAAGTAGTCCGTCCGTTCCGCCGATTGATGTTTTACACGCTGCGTTAAAAAATTATGCTTGTGTCACATACAACTGCTCAATATGCACGATTTCGGTGCTTCAACATCTCGTCCCCGTTGCAGCGTCGGCCTCATTTCAGGATCTGCGGTCTGCTCCCGTCGTTCCAGCTTGCGCTCTCGCCCCAATGCGGGGCCACACGTTTGGATTTGCGTGCTTCCTCGCCGCCTTCGCACCCTTCCTGCCCCCTCCCCCGCCTTCCCCTGGTCCTCCTGCGCGTCCCGCTACTCCTCCATGTCCGCCAGAGGACACGGCCATGCCGCCACCATCCCAGCCCTTCCTCCCCCCTCCCCTCCTCCTCCTCCTCCTCCTCCTCCTCCTCCTCCTCCTCCTCCTCCTCGTGTTCCCTCCTCCTCCTCCTCATCATCATCATCATCACCATCATCATCATCATCATCCTCCGAGCCCCGCTCCTCCTCCTCCTCCTCCTCCTCCTCTCCTCCTCCCTCCTCCTCCTCCTCCTCCTCCTCCTCCTCCTCCTCCTGCGAGTGCCGCTCCGCCTGCTCCTCTCGCGTCTCTTGTTTCTCCTTGCCGCCGCCTTCGCGCGAACCCATGCGGCTCCCGCGCCCCCGCTGGCCGCACGGCTGCCCGGTCAAGGAGTGCTGCGGCATGCCGATTGGTCGCCGCGCGGACTTCACCGCCGTCGTTGTCATCCCAGGAGGATAAGGAGGAGGGGGGGGACGAGGAGAGGAGGGGGGGAGGAGGAGAAGGAGGAGCAGGAGGAGAAGGAGGAGGAAAATGAGGAGGAGACGGAAGCGCAGGGAGGAGAATATCGAGAAGGGGAGATGCAGGAGGAGGAGGCGGAGGAGGAGGGGAAAGGATGCAAGAGGAGGAGGAGGAGGAGGAGGACGAGGAGGAGGAGGAGGAGGAGGAGGGGAGGGAGGGGGAGGAGGAACGAGGAGGAGGAGGAGGAGGAACGAGGAGGAGGAGTGAGGAGGAGGGGGACGAAAAGGAGGGGGGAGCAAGAAAGGATGAGGAGGAGAGAGGAGGATGAGGAGGACGATGGGGAGAAGGAGGAGGAGGAGGAGGAGGAGGAACGAGTAGGAGGAGGAGGAGGAGGAGGAGGAGGAGGAGGAGGAGGGGGAGGAGGAGGAGGAGGAGGAGGAGGAGGAGGAGGAGGAGGAGGAGGAAGGAGTAGGAGAAGCATGAGGGGATCGAGGGGTGATGTGGTGTGGAAGGGGAAGCAGGGGGAGTTGGAGGAGGAAGAGGGGTCGGAAGACAGGAAGCGGCATGATGGTGATGGTGATGATGACGATGATGGTGGTGATGGTGGTGATGATGATGATGATGATGCTAATGGTGATGCTGATGATGATGCTGATGCCGATGCCGATGCTGATGTTCATGATGGTAATGGTGATGGTAATGATGGTAATGCTGATGATGACGATGGTGGGGGTGGTGATGCTGATGGTGATGACGATGATGATACTGATGATGGTGATGATGGTGGGGTGATGCTGATGCTGATGCTGATGCTGATGTTGGAGGTGCTGATGATGATGGTGATGGTGGTGATGGTGGTGATAGGGGATGATGGTGATGATTATGATGATGATGCTGTTGATGACGCTGTTGATGTTGGTGGTGGTGGTGATGATGATGATGATGATGATGATGATGATGATGGTGACGATGGTGATGACGATGCTGATAATGATGATGGTGTTTGTCGTGGTGATGGTGGTGGTGTTGATGGTGTCGATTGTGTTGATAATGATGGTGAGGATGGTGAGGATGGTGATGCTGATGATGCTGATGATGATGGTGGTAATGATGATGATGATGATGATGATGATGATGATGGTGATGGTGATGATGGTGATGATGATGATGGTGATGATGACGGTGGTGATAATTGTGAGTGTGGCGGTGATGATGGTGGTGATGACGATGAGGAGGAGGGGCAGTGATGCTGATGGTTGTGGTGATGGTGGTCACGGTGTTGATGATGCTGATGGTGATGACGGTGATGATGATGATTGTGATGATGGTGATGGTGGTGATGATGATTGGTAAGGGGACGATGATGATCATGGTGATGGCGGTGGCGATGATGGTGGTGGTGGTGATGGTAATGGTGAAGATGGTTATGCTGATGTCTGTGATGACGGTGATGCTGGTGGTGATGATGACGGTGGTGATGGTGATGAATGATGAGGATGGTGGTGATGATGGCGATGGTGGTGATGATGAGGAGGAGGAGGAGGAGGACGGGGGAGGGGCAGAGGCGAGGGAAGAAGGAGTGGGATGGCGATAGCGGTGATGAGAAAGGCGGCGGAGTGGGGGGGCCAGGAGGCAGGTGGAGCTTGGCAGGATCCCGCGTCGTCGGCGCGGTGAGGTGGGTGGGCGACAGAACGGCCATGGATACGACAACAACGTTGACAACGTCACTTGAGATTACGTCTGAGCGTGGGACACCAACAGTCGGCTGGCTGGCCGAGGTCGACCTCACCGATGACACCACGGTGAGCGTTTGATATTCTCCCTCCTCGTCTTGTGGGTTCTGTCCTTATCTGGGCTCACATCACCCTCCCCCTCAAGGCTCTTGCCAACCCCCTCTCATAGTGCCTTGCCTCCGTATTTCCACCGCTCGTGATTGGCCAAGCTGTCCTCGTCGAGCCACAGGGCGTATCGCCAGGGCTGGCCAGGCGTTCGCCCGAGGTCCCCCTGACATTGTAAACCCTGAAGCTTTCATTGCCAACCGCTCTACGGCAGGCTCGCATCGTGTCGACCGGCGGCGACCCCAGCGCGGGCGTTTCAGGCTGAACGCCGCCAGTGGCCCAGAATTGACCCATCCTTGAACGATCCGGCGTTCACTGAGCGGCGGATCGTTCGGGGGTGGACAGACCTCCTACCCTGACACGTCGATTAAGGAATTGGCCGTTTTCGGTTCGCGAGAGGGCGTCGCGGCCGTCGTTTTTGCGGGTCCAGGTCCGTCGGCTTCGGTCCCCGGCCGTTTTCGCTAAGGGGAGGTCTACTAAAGGGAGGTTTGTTCGCTGCCGAATCGTTCAAGTTTGAGCGATCCCCCGCGGTGTCGGGAGCCAACGCCGGGGTCGGCGCGGCGCGAGCCTGCCGTGCGGATGGGGGACGGGCCGTTTCTACAACATGTGCTCTCGCCCAGCGTGCCACGCACACTCGTCTTATCAGGAGGGGAAGAAACACACAGACACAATTCATCGTCGAGTCCCTAGGAAAACATGGGAAAATAGGGGAAGTGGGGGGGAAGACAGAAGCCCAGAAAATATGGGAAACTATGGGGAATCCTTTTATTTGTGTGTATTTATTTGTATGTCCTTGGGCCCCTTGAGTCTTAGACGCTCCCACACTGCTACACTGATGCACCGCGACGGTTCTAGTTCGAAGCGGTGGCTATCGCTTGAGACTTCCACCTACTGCCACAGGCCCTCACCACAAGCAAAATAGCTGCACAGAAGAGGCGCGGCTCCTCCTCCAAAGTGGGCACCACGTGATATGTTCTCTCTTTTCTTGTTGACCACGGCTCCTCATCCAAAGTGGACACCACGTGATATATCCTTTTTTCTGTTGACCACAGGCCACTCGCTGGATGCTATGGCCGGAAGTGGGCAAACCCACCTGTGAAAGGAAGGGGAAGAGGCCGCCGCAGGGGCGGCACGGGCCCCGAGGCCCAGCCGGAACTTGGCATCGCTCGGACGTGTGCATTTTTCCCTGGGCGAGGACCATCGACGGAAAAAAACACGCACGAGACCGAAAAAAACACAGGGGATGGACGTCCGAGCGGTGGCCAGCACCAGCATTCCCGATCATTTTGGATGGGGATCCACCTGCCTATGGCCAGAAGCATCGCAGGCGGTTCCTTTTTACAAAGCAGGGCCCTCGGTCGATTGGCAGACCAGCGGGGCGCTCGTCGCTCCAGAGGGGCAGCGCTCCTCTGCGTGGAAAGTGGGCGTCCGAGCGATGGCCAGAGAGCCGTGCGGGCGGTCGCCCGTCGGTCCGAGGGGGCCCCGGGGTCCCACTCCGCGCCGCCCACCGGGGGCGGCAGAAGGCGAGGCGCCGTCCGCCTCCCTAGGAGGAGGCGGCGGCGCTCCTCGGCGGCTCCACGACCCTCCTCCTCCTCCTCCTCCTCCCTCCTCCTCCTCCTCCTCCTCCTCCTCCTCCTCCCTCCTCCCTCCTCCTCCCTCCTCCTCCCTCCTCCTCCTCCTCCTCCTCCTCCTCCTCCTCCTCCTCGAAACTGAAACGACACTGGATCTGATCCAAGAAGCGCCTGAGTTGGCAGACTGGCAGTTGAGTGATCACGCAATTTTATCTTTGACCCTGAAGCCCAGGGGACAGACCCCGAAAGACCAGCAGAGAATTCCGCCTTTCATTTTCAAGCACCCACGCTATAAGCAAATCCTCGCGAACTGTATGGCTGGCTTCGAACATGAATCCCTCCCTCCCCCTGAGGCTTGGTCTCTCCTCAAAGAACACATGATCGTTGCCGCCACAGTGACGCGTAGGGAGATTATGAAGGATCCTGAAGTAGGCAAGAACCACACACGCAGTGCAGGAGGAGAATTTTTCACGACTGAAGCCAGATGCATGGCTCTCAGATCGATTGCACGAGCCATCTGGCGCCAAGATGTTCGCACAGCCTCCAGACTGCAGGAAGACTCTAAGTATGGCCAGAAGTTTTTAAACATTGTCGGAAAAAGGGTATTACTCCAACGTGAGGAGGAATTCAGACATGAGGTCCTTAGCCAGAATGCCGCCCGTCATGAAAAGATGCAAGATGAAGCAGCCAGTAGGGCACGCTCGAATCCCCGCGAAGCCTCTCACTGGGGCAAAATGCAGGAGAGGTCTTTGCGTAGGGCGCTCCTGTGGAGACCCAAACAAAGGCGACTCGTGCTGAAGGGAGTGCGTGTTGCTCAGACTGGTCATCGCAGTGATGTTGCCCGAGGCCCTGTCCCGATTGCAAATGCTTTAAAAGAATACTGGCAGCCAGTTTTCACGGAAGGTGCGATGCCGACAGAGGAAATTAAGTCATTTCTCGCTTCCAATATGCCTGACCATCCAGCTTTTGATTTTCATGTCCCCACGCGGGAAGAAATGGCAGCTTGCTTAGGAAGAGCACGAGAATCTGCACCAGGGCCAGATAGGCTCACCTATGCCGCGTGGAAAGGCCATCCCTCCTGCCTCGACGTCCTCTATCGTCTCCTTCTCTATCTGATGGGCGGTCAGCCTCCTCCAGAAGGCCTCAACCACAGCGTTTTTGCGTTTATTCCCAAGGGCGAGGACCCGAGGGACACCACGGACTGTGTTAGGGACCCAGGGACCCTCCGTCCTCTGTCGCTGAAAAATTCGGACAGCAAGCTTCTGGCGTCTACGCTCAATCAGCAGTTGCAGCACCTTGTGGTCCAGAGGTCCCACGTGGTCCAACAAGGATTTGTGAAAGGAAGGAATCTTGGCCACAATATTCTAGCCATGGACACAGCAGCTCGGAGAGCAGGCATAGTCCACGCAGAATCGCATCCCATATTTCTGAGCTTTGACATAAAAGCTGCCTTTCCCAGCATGAGTCAGACGTGGCTAAGGCTCGTGCTCGAAAGACATCGCATGCACATCGGTTTCCTCTACGCCATTAATGCCCTCGCTGCAGGTGCCCTGGCTCATCTGTCGGTTGGCTCAGAAGTTGTGCCCATGTTTGATATCACGTCTGGCGTGCCCCAGGGGCGTCCCCTTTCTGGCTCCCTTTGGGCCCTGGGCTTTGACCCCCTCCTTCGCCACCTCGTCCGACCCTTCCCCAGTAAAGAGGACGCCTCCCTGGGGGCCTGCGCCGACGATGTAGGGGTAGTTTTAAACAATATAATGTTGATGCCTCGTCTATTTAATACTTTCCAACAGGCACAGAAGTTGGCAGGCCTCTTGCTCCAGACAGCGAAATGTGTAGTCGCACCGCTAGCAGTTGAATGCACTGAGGCAGAAATCACCAGATATGCTGCCATTATTGCGAACCTAGTGCCAGAATGGTCGGATGTGAAGATTGCGGGATTCGCAAAATACTTGGGTGTGCTGATAGGACCAGCCGCCACTCTGTCACTCCAGTGGCATGAGGCGGGACAGAAATGGTGGACCCGAGTCCGAATGATTGCCAGCAGCCGATCTCCGAGCGATGCTTCGATCAGGCTTTATGAATGCACGGCGTTATCAGTCCTAGGATATCTGGCACAATTCTTCCCACTCTGCGCGGAGATTATGAAGAAAGAATATTATGCTCTTCACAAGCTTTTGCGCATGCCACCAAGCTCATTCGCCTTGCATGATTTTCTCAGCATGAAGAATTGGCTCAAGGCAGCCACCGTCACGAGCGTCCGTGTATATGCCCTTGCGAATGCATGGCGAGCAAGCGTGTACACCCTTCGAGGTTGGGAGGAGGGCTTTGACTGGTGGTGGGAGGGGGTTGATCTTCACGGGTTGCACATGCGAGTTCGCAAACAACTGATGTCAGCGGAATGCTGGCTGAATGAAAAAGGCATCCTCCAGTACTATAGGCTCTTCACTTCCTGCCATGACCTCCCTTTTCCTCCTGCTCCTCTGATCCGAGCATGTGCTGCCGCGCGTGAGGCTGCTCTCGCTACGACTTCGGGGAGGGACGGGCCTGGGCGCGATCGTCGTCGTCGTGGGGGGAGGAAAAAGCGGCCGCAAAGCGTTTTCATACAGTGCCTCACGGCGCTAGTATATCCAGATCGATTCCACGAGCGCATTCATGCTCGAATGAGCACCTGGTTTCTAGAAGAGATCTGCCCCTCCATAGACTCCACCCGTGACAGATGGCTAGCCCTCCGCGCGGTACTGATGAAGTCAGCGCCAGCAAGAGTGTGGGCGCATATGAAGTCTCTCACAGGAGCGTGGATCACGAGCCACCGTGTGAAGATCCTCACGCCTCTCCCATGCAGGTTTGGCTGCCCTGACTCCCCCGACTCGTTCCTCCACTACCTCTCTTGTCCCCGTCTGCTGCACATGATTGCGCTTCCTCGTCTTTTTATCCCCACCGCTCCACCGTACCTCTGGCTTGGCTTGGGCACGGAGGAGGAGTATCAAGATACCGACCTGAACATTAATGTAGCTCACGATCTTGTGGCGCTCGCCTACTCGATCTTTCATAAATTACGCGCTGCACTGATCGAATCTCCGCATCAGTATGGCAGCTACACCTTTCAACTGTCGATCCGCCATGCGGCGCTCACGAGGGACTAACTGCGGCACCTCCGATGGACGTGCGCTCCTCCTCCTCCTCCTCCGCCTCCTCCTCCTCCTCCTCCTCCTCCTCCTCCTCCTCCTCCTCCTCCTGGCATCGCTCGGACGTGTGCATTTTTTCCTTCGGCGAGGACCATTGAGGAGCATCCTTGATCCTTCGGCGAAAAAAACACGCCCGAACCAAAAACACTGGGAATGGACGTCCGAGCGATGGCCAGCCTACGTGGGCGCGGGGCGGCGTGCAGAGCAGGCGGGGGCAGGGGGCAGGACACGCGGGCGGCCGCGCGCTCTCTCTGCAGGCGCTGAGCCTGCTGCGCTTCGGCAGATAGCGTTGTGCCTCTGAGGCGCGGAAGGCACGAGAGAGCTGGCAACGGGGTGCTTCCCCTCAAGAAGCCTGTTGCGGGAGTGGGGCCTGCCCTCGCGCGTTGGCCGGCCAGGGCATGTCGTGGCCAAGCACTTGACCACTGACTGGCTGAAGTAGCCACACACACACACACAAGGCAGAAACATATCGGCGCGTCTGGCAGATCGGCCACGGCCATCTGGTGCGACACGTGAATTCGCTCGAGGCCTTGGTGAAACGCAGACTGAAGCGGCTTGCATGACTGCTGCTCTCTGGCAATTGCTGCCTTGTGCGACCAGGCAAAGGCAAAACAGGCAGTGCATCGATAAGGAACTGGCCCGTCCAAAAGCTCCCACGAGTGAGCAACGCCACAGGCCCGTTCCAGATGCTCTAGCTTGGCTCGCTCGCTCTTGTGCCGATGCTGCTGGCACAGGGCAAGAACGCGCGGGGCGAACGCTGCTACTGCTCTCGCAGTCTCGACTGTGCGCTGCAGCTCGTGCACAGCCGTGGGATTGAAAGACGGATGGCAAGCACTCGTTTGCTTGCCTGTGACGTCTGCAGCTCGGTTGATCTCTGCTGCTAACCTGGCCTCTCCAGCTAGAGTGTCCACCTGCTGGTGGCTCTTGATCTTGTTGGCAAGCTGCAAATGGTACCTACTGTCGTGGGCTAGGGCTATCTTGTGGAGCCCAGAATACTTCAACTTGCTGTTTAGCCGGTGGGGGAGAGGCCTAGCATGCTGGTCTGCGACCGCCCGGCAGTCCGCCTACATGTTAGAGGGTCTAGTGAGGGCCTCCTGGAGGACAGGGAAACCCATATGCTCCCCAGCTTGCGCTGTCTGGGGAAGATGTGCGGCAACAGCTCCGTAGAAGGAGGCCTCTTGGGCCCCGTCAGCGCTGTAGGCCACGACCGAAAACGTTGCCCTATCTAATTCCTTGGTGTCTGTCCTGGCGCACATGACCCGTCAGTCCCCGTGAGCCCCCCGAAGTCGCGCACGGTGTCTGGCTGTCCATCGTGTCTGACAAATCTGACGATGGGGGTCTGGAGCGGCAAAGGAAAATCATCGTGCTGCTCACCTGGGTGCTCGAATACTCCGAAGCCGAACAAGGCGCTGTTGTCTGGCGCCGTCAGCGCAGCTCGATGCACCTCAGGTGGTAGGTACTCGGTCCTAAGGGCTATTGCCCCTGGGTGCTGGCAGTGATACAGACGGTGATGGAGCGTGCCACCGAAAGCCTTACACAAAGGGCACACAGCTTGGACGTTATACCCAAGCTGAGAAAGTTTGCATTCGGTCCACCAGCCCTGAACCACAAGAGTTTGGAGGGTCGCTTTAGACCTGGGGGCCATCTTCTTGCTGCTGGGAGACAAGAGGGACCTGACATCATCAAAACAAACTCTCTTCAAGGGGGTGGGGTTCGGAAGGCACTTAGCCGCAGAAGTTCGCCACTTCCTCTGGCATCCTTGCTGCAACAGGTCGCTGAGCAGGGAGGGGGAAGTGTCCGTCAGTTTGATTGTCCTGCCGAAGTGACCCTGCAAAGTAAAAGCTGAAGTGAAACACCAACCGGCTCGCTGAAGCGCATGAGCAGCAGCGCTGGGCGGCCCTCGCACGGCTCTCTAACGTAAGTCTCCGATTGGCCGAACAGATTGGGATATCCCCATTGAGCCCAAGCAGTCCCATGATCCCTGGGGTCGCAAATTTGCTGAGCGTGGTGTCCAAAACTTCCTGAGTCACCTGAGAATAGGCCCCAAGGCCCATTGATCGACACAGGAACCCGTGACAGCAAAAACCGCACTCTTAGATTTCTTGGAAGAGCAAGGGGTGAGTTGGGCAATGCCAAGGAACTGCAGTTGATATAACGATTTGTTGTTGAGGCCATCTATGGCCGCACCGAAAGCCCCCGCAGGCAGGAGACCCGCGGTAACGATTTTGCGGCACTTCTGGCCAGCGGAGGCGGTGAGCTTACGCAAGCGCTGGCCCCGAACCCGAGCAGTCTCGAGCCTAACCTTACGCTTGGCAGCAGTACCGTAACATCCGAAAGACTTGCCATCGGTAAAGTCATATCCTAAGTTGGTAGCAACCGCTTGGAGCTTGCCTCCTGTCTTGCCCAGGGCATTAGTGAGGGGTCTGGCCAGCGACACCGACGACGCAACGACAGCTCCTTTGTGGACGGCGATCTTGGCTTCAAGATTGACCTCGTTGAAACGGGCAAGGTCCTCGGTGGCGCCTATGACGAGCTTGAGCACCCTAGTGGTGGCGCCGTGACAGGCGATGGGCAAGTCGCCCATATAGAAATCAAAATAGACAGCTGCATGCAGCGAGGTCACTCGCAGGAATGCCTGGAAGCAGTAAATCCCCACGTGCAAAATACAGAAGGAACAACCTGCCACAATGCCGTTAGTCGCAGCCAGTGGCTGGGCAACACAGCGTTTCCACGCTATAAGGGCTATTGCCCCTGGGTGTTGGCAGTGATACAGACGGTGATGGAGCGTGCCACCGAAAGCCTTACACAAAGGGCACACAGTTTGGACGTTATACCCAAGCTGAGAAAGTTTGTATTCGGTCCACCAGCCCTGAACCACAAGAGTTTGGAGGGTCGCTTTAAACCCGGGGGCCATCTTCTTGCTGCTGGGAGACAAGAGGGACAAGAGGGACCTGACATCATCAAAACAAACCCCCTTCAAGGGGGTGGGGTTCGGAAGGCACTTAGCCGCAGAAGTTCGCCACTTCCTCTGGCATCCTTGCTGCAACAGGTCGCTGAGCAGGGAGGGGGAAGTGTCCGTCAGTTTGATTGTCCTGCCGAAGTGACCCTGCAAAGTAAAAGCTGAAGTGAAACACCAACCGGCTCGCTGAAGCGCATGAGCAGCAGCGCTGGGCGGCCCTCGCACGGCTCTCTAACGTAAGTCTCCGATTGGCCGAACAGATTGGGATATCCCCATTGAGCCCAAGCAGTCCCATGATCCCTGGGGTCGCAAATTTGCTGAGCGCGGTGTCCAAAACTTCCTGAGTCACCTGAGAATAGGCCCCAAGGCCCATTGATCGACACAGGAACCCGTGACAGCAAAAACCGCACTCTTAGATTTCTCGGAAGAGCAAGGGGTGAGTTGGGCAATGTCAAGGAACTGCAGTTGATATAACGATTTGTTGTTGAGGCCATATATGGCCGCACCGAAAGCCCCCGCAGGCAGGAGACCCGCGGTAACGATTTTGCGGCACTTCTGGCCAGCGGAGGCGGTGAGCTCACGCAAGCGCTGGCCCCGAACCCGAGCAGTCTCGAGCCTAACCTTACGCTTGGCAGCAGTACCGTAACATCCGAAAGACTTGCCATCGGTAAAGTCATGTCCTAAGTTGGTAGCAACCGCTTGGAGCTTGCCTCCTGTCTTGCCCAGGGCATTAGTGAGGGGTCTGGCCAGCGACACCGACGACGCAACGACAGCTCATTTGTGGACGGCGATCTTGGCTTCAAGATTGACCTCGTTGAAACGGGCAAGGTCCTCGGCGGCGCCTATGACGAGCTTGAGCACCCTAGTGGTGGCGCCGTGACAGGCGATGGGCAAGCCGCCCATATAGAAATCAAAATAGACAGCTGCATGCAGCGAGGTCACTCGCAGGAATGCCTGGAAGCAGTAAATCCCCACGTGCAAATACAGAAGGAACAACCTGCCACAATGCCGTTAGTCGCAGCCAGTGGCTGGGCAACACAGCGTTTCCACGCTATGTGCCGCCACGAGCCGTAGCCTGATAAATGGAGGGCTAGCAGAGTCTCAGGGAATCCCAAGGCGAGCGCGCGCCCCCGAAGCTTACCCCGACGGAAACGCTCAAAGACAGCTTCCATGTCCCACAGGACACCAGCAGAGGTCCCTCTGCCCGAGACGGCCCATTCAGCTCTGAGACTCTGCCGCCGCACAAGACCGATGGGGGAACGCCAAACTCCACATGCGAACCAAGCGTGGCCATGCTGAACAATCCACTCCTGCGCGTAAAGCAAGCGCAATTTGCCCATGAACCTGCGCATAATTGGGCAAGTGCCCCTGGGACGATAACCTCCTGAGGCCTTGCGAAGGAGCGCCACAAGGACCCACTGGAGTTGACCTGGGAGCCCCCCAAGAAACTCCGACATGTAGCTGGCTGTCTTCAGGGCGGGTTTTAGTTGAGGTAGTTGAGCCCCCCCCCCGTGGTGATGGCCATGGTGATGGCGATGATGGCGGCTATCGTAGTGGTGATGGCGATGCGGATCATCGTAATGGTCATGCAAGATGGTGGTGATGATGGTAATGGTGATAGTGGTGATGCAATGATGATGATGATCATGATGATGATGATGATGAGGATGATGGTGGAGCTGATGATGGTGCTGATGATCCTTCGACGAACGGCAATCGAATTTATCATCACCATCATCATCAACGTCCGTAGCACTTGGGCCAAGGCCATGTCCCCCAGCGCGCCCGCGGCCCCATCGAGCAGCCCTGCGGCCCCATCGACGAGCCCTGCGGCCCCATCGAGCCCCGCGGCCTCGGCGAGCGCGGCCTCGTCGAAAGCGGCAGCCCCATCGAGCACTGCGGCCTCGGCGAGCGCGGCCTCGTCGAACCCTGCGGCCTCGTCGAGCCGCGCGGCCTCGTCGAAAGCGGCCCCCTCGAGCCCTGCGGCCTCGTCCTCGTCGAGGGCCTCATCGAGAGCGGCCCCGTCGAGCCGCGGCTGCAACAGCTCGGGCGCCGACGCTGACAGAGCGTCCGACGCCGACGACTCCGACGGAGTTGCCGACGCCGACGGAGTTGCCGACGCCGACGGAGTTGCCGAGGCCGCCGGCTCCAAGAGCGGCTCCGACAGCGACTCCATCAGCGGCTCCGACAGCGGCTCCGACGAGGACCCGGGCTCCAGCGCCGAGTCAGCCGCGGCTGCGAAGGCCGCCCCGAGCAAAGTAGTCGAGAAGGTCGACATTGTTTCCATGGCCCTGGAGGAGCGCGTCGCCAGTCACAACTACCCAAAGCACGTCACGACGCGCGGCGCTTGCAAGTTTTGGAAGAAAAAAAAAAAAAAAAAAAAAAAAGTGGAGCGCCTCTCTGTCTGCGACGAATCCAGTCACCCTGAAGCCTGAAACTTGGATAGGCTGCGCAGGTGGTAGATATGCAATCTGTTTGTTTTGCTCGGTGTTCAAGGGCCCTCGTTGCCAATCCACCATTGGGCAAGGCACTGGGAGTTTCGGCCGTCGCCACAACCTCGCGCGGCACGCACAGGGCGAGGAGCACCGGGCAGCAGAGGCGGCGTGGAAAGAGCGGATTCGAGCGGAAGGCGCACAACGGCAGGTTCGAGTGGAAGGCCCCACAACGGCTGCAACAGCTGCAACAGCCGCGGCGCAGGCGCCCGTCGTCGTCCACGCCGCCGACCAGCGCGTTGGCGGCCGCGCAGTGGTCGCCGCCCGTGCACTCATGGAGACGTCCAGTTCCTTCAGAAGTTTCGATGTCTGGCGGGATGCGCTCCTCGGGCAGGACCGCGCAGCTTTGGAGTCTTTTCAGCGGCGCCGAAAGGTGGTGGCCACATTGTCTCAGTACGAGAAGATCGTGACGCAGAGGATTCTCAAAGAGGGTGCTGTTTTTCGTTTGGCTGTGGACGGCCTCGACCGCACGTACCAAGTCGAGATTGGCGCGGTGTTGTGGTCGATCCCAAAGGCCCTGGACTTTCTCCCCACGCGCGGTCTCAAGGCAGGCTGGCTGGAGCAGCTGGGCCCCCGAGGGCCCTGGATTGCGGAGCGGGTGATCGGGATGCGGGAGTTCCCGCGGGCCATGGACGGCGACGGCAAGGCTTCCATGCTGGAGGAGTGCGTCCGTCGCGCGTGCCAGGCGGCGGGCGGGGAACTGGACGTGGACTTGCACAAGCACGTGCGAGGGGAGATGCGGGCATGGTGCAGCGATGGGGCTGATCTATCTGTTCCCCTGCTTGCAACGCGCGCGTTCCCTGGGCTGGCATTCTACGCGTGGGGCGAGTCGCATTCGGCCCAGAAGCTCCTGGCCAACTCCATGAAAGAGGACAGCGAGATCACGATAACGGACCAGCTGCTGGTCACGGGTAAGAAGCCGCCGAGCCTGGCCAAGTTCCTGACTAACTCCACCGCGTTCCGCAACAAAGTGGGGGCGCAACAGGTGGCAGACGACACTGCGTTCGTCAAAAACTTCGGCTGGGCCCCCCAGCGTTTCAACAGTCGGGCGAGGCCCTTGGCACGGGAGAGCCGGCGTTGGAACGTTATCTTCAATGCGCTCGGAGAGGAGTCCCAGGGGAGTGACCAAGATCGGCGCATTCTCGCCCGATCTTTCCTGGAAGGGCTCGGGGGCGAGAACAGTTCGCGCCTGCTCCTGGGGGCGTTGCTGGCGGACGTGTGCGCGGAGCACTACTCCTGGGTCGCTACCGGAGATCAGAGCAACCCCGACGCTGCAAGCGTTCAAGCTAGGGCCAACGATTTCATCTCAAGGCTGGACACGCCGCTCGTCCAGGGGACGGTTGTGGGCATGCTCTCCACTTTCACGGGCGAGACCCTGGAGTTTTTGCGGCGCACGTCCCGCTACCCGTGCGGCAACGGCGCCCAGGAGGTGGGCCTCGGCGATCGGCGCACGGAGGACCCAGCCCGCGATGCCATCAAGGCGGCTCTTCGGCGGGGGCAGAAGATCGTTGCCAACGTGAAGGAGAACATGGAGCTGTATCGGCCAGAGCACTCATGGTTGCACGCATTTATTGCGTTTCGGCTGCCTTCTCCCTTGTCTGCGACAGACGCGGGCGCAACGGAGCACGCGACAGAAGCTGAGGCCTGCCTGAAGCGCATCTGCCGCGAGGCAAACCTTCCCGAGCAGCGGGCAGTCCCCCAGCTGCGGCAAATTTTGAGGCGCGCCGAGGAGCATCACCGAGACGGGAGCACCACGCGGCAGGCCTGGGGCCGCGCTGCTGCGCAGTGGCCTGAGCTCGCCATCGGCCGTGGTCTCGTGGAGCTCTTCCTGGTCTGGAAAACGAGCACGGGCAACGTGGAGCGGCGATTCCGCCATTTCTCTGAGGTGCATTGCCCCGAGAGGGCTCGAATCTTGGACGTTACCGTTGAGGAGTGCACGCTCGTGGACGAAGCGCCCCCCAGCAGTTGTTGCGCGCGTGGCTGGACCAGCAGGAGCGGGGCGAGAGCTCTGCCAGCACGCGCTGGCACAGACAAGTGCTCAAGTTGCATGAGCGCCTCCAGGGGAAGATCGCAGCGACGTTGAGGAGGGCCGAGAGGCGCGACAAGGGAACCACCAGAGAGCCTCGGCCAGGGCGTCGGACAGAGGTAGGCTTCGGCCGCAAGAGAGCAGCTGCCGTCGACGCCATGGTGGCCGCTTCCCCGAGCAAGCGCGCTCGCCTTCTCGCGGAGGCCGGCCCCGATCTCGCTGCGGTGGCGCAGGAAGCGGCCCAGGCGAGCGCGGCAGATCCAGTCCGCCCAGCTGCAACAGTCGCGGCCGCCGTTGCCAAGCGGGAAGCCAAGGTGCGAGAGCGCAATCTCGCAGAGGCGAAGGCCGCCGCCAAGGCCAGGAGTGCGCGGGAGAAGAAAGTCTTGCGCAGTCCAGGGCCGGGACCTGTGGGCCGCGACGCCTACGTGGCCCCCGCGCGCCCCCCTGGCCTCATGCTGGTTCGCAGGGGAGAGGCGGCAGCGCGTCGCAAGACGCAGCGCCTGCACTTCCAGCTGGTTTACGACCCCGTGGACTTCCTGAGGCGCCTGGCCAAGCAGGACAGCCACGCAGCGCGGAGGAAGGGGAACGTTGTGTTGGCTGCCACGTCCGACACAGACTTCGGCGTCGCCGCTCAGATTGCAGCGGCGTTCACGGGGGCTTTCTACACGACGCCCACTGATTTTGCATAGCGGGACTCTCCGGAAGGCATCCCTACACCGAGAAGCTTCGGAGCTCTAACACAAGCTACCATGTCGCTGTGACAGCGGCTCTCGAAGCAGACCTCCCTACACTGCCCCACATGTTGCGAGCCCTTTCCGAGGCGCCGAGTGGGTGCGTGCTCTATTGCCTGGGCCCCGAGAAGCCCTGCAGGTTCTTCAAGAAGCATGCCAAAGACATGCCCCGACTGGTGCAGCGGGCTTGCGTGTTGTGCCGCTCAGGAGAAGAGACGGAGGTCAAGAAGGCCTGCAAACAGATCTACAACAGTCCGAAGAATTTGATTCTGCGCTTCGACGCGTCCGTTGCAGCACGGTGCCCTGGCAGTAGTTCGGAAGGCTAAGAGAGCGTAAGGAGGTTCAGGGACAAATATCGCATCCGTCTCATAGTCCGTCGTAAGGAGGTTCAGAAAAAAACAGAGATCGCCTCCGTCTCATAGTTCAGAAAAAAAGATCGCCTGCGTCTCAAAGACGCAACATTTATGATGCCAACCTCGCTGGCCGCCCCACGAGACGCGACAAGAGAGGCTAGAGCTGCGCCGCCCTCACGAGGCGCAACAAGACGATTGCTCCAAACTGATTCGGCACTGCGCACCAAAGCGGCCACTTGAGCCAAAGTTGCCACTTGCCCGTGCCCCCCGTGCCCATCCCTCCCCGTGCCCCCCCGCGCCCCTAAGGGGCGCCGCTGCCGTGGGCGGCGCTGCCCGCCGCTGGGGGCCTCAAGGTCGCCAGTTGCCAGGGGCGGAGGCGGGGGGATTGGGGTTCAGAGCGTCGGAGAGGCGAGCAGGGCAAGCCAGGCGTGGGCATGGGGGTCGTCTTTCATTGCGCTTGCCCCAGCTTTGGGCGCGCCGCGCAGTCCACGGTCTTCTCCGCGAAACCGTGGCAGCGATCCCCGCCGACGGCTGCAACGGCGCAACGCAATCTCCCCCTCTGGCCACAGTTGCGGCAGCTGCAACAGCTCCCCGCCGACAGCGCAACAGCTGCAACAGCTCCCCGCCGACAGTGCAACCTGTTGAGCGCTCCCGAGTGATCCCGAGTGAAACCTTTCGAACGATCCCGAGTGAAACCTTTTTAGCGCCCTCCCTCTCTCTCGCTCGTCTCCGCAGCTGTCTGCTCGACCGCCAGGCCTGCGCGCCCGACTCTCAGGCTGTCGCGCCCCCTCCTCGGCTGCAACTGCGCAGCAGATGGGCGGCCGCGGCAAGGGCGGCGCGGGCAAGGGCCAGGGGCGCAAGGGCGGGGGCAAGGGCGGCTGGCCTCGCGAAGTCAGGTCAGCCAAATCCAGGGTAGCTGTGGCACCCCCCGCCCCTCTCGCCTCATATATGCATATATACAAGGAGGAGGCGGAGGAGTAACAAAAACAACCAGCCCAAAATGGGTGACCGCCGCCTCCCGCTGGCGCCCAACATGGGTGCCATCTGTATTTTAGGAGGCCGCTCAGCGCGCCTGGATGGCCCCGCCCAGGGGCAGCGGTTCGGGGGGGGAGGAGGTGGAGGATTGATTGAAGCTTCTATATGACTTGGGCCAGGAAGCGCAGGGGGTCCGTTCGCAGAAGCAGGAGGCGTGTTTGGGGTGTGCCACAATTGAGCTCTAACCTAGCATGGTAGAGCTCAAGTTGAGATCTAACATAGCATGTTAGATCACAAAGTGTGATCTAGCATGGCATGTTAGATCACCTTTGCGATCTAACATCGCATGTTAGATCACAAAGTCTGATTAACATAGCATGTTAGATCACAACGTGTGATCTAACATCGCATGTTAGATCACACGTGTGATCGAACATCGCATGTTGGAGTAGAAATGGAGATCTAGCATAGCATGTTAGAGTAGAAATGGAAATATAACATAGTATGTTAGATCAGAAAGGGAGCTCTTAAATGGCATGCCAGAGCATGTTATATCTACCTTTGAGCTCTAACATAGCATGTTCGAGCTCACATACCATGGCACTCTGGGGCACTGTTGTACCACAGCCTCACCCCCAGATTTGGCGAGCCTTCCAGCCTTCAGGTCGGCAGCTTCGAGTTCCTGAAGAACTACCGCAAGGGCTTGCGCGAGCAAATCGAGCGAAACGGGATCCTGCGGGGATATGCAGAAGAGGTTGACGACAGAGAAGCAGCTCTGGAATGCGAGCGCCGTGCGCGCTGGATCGCTTACAAGATGCGCAGTTTGAGCGACAACGGCCAGATGATCAGGGACAGGGAAGGGGTCTGGGAAAATCAGTCGGGGCCCTACGGATGCCTTGGTGACGCAGCAGTGCGGCAGATGAGCGAGGAGGAGCGCACGTGGAACGCCCAAATGATAATGCACGAGGCGGCCCATCCCCCGCCTCCGCCGAATATCACAGCCCAGAGGCCTCGGCAACATCAACAAGCGCCAGCTCCACCGCCGACGGCGCCAGCTCCGTGGCTCCACCGCCGAGCTCAACCTATGGCTGCAACAGCTGGGCCCTCAGGCAACCCGAACGACATGGCGCCCGACGACGCCGAGGAGCCCCGCGACGCGGAGCCCGAGGGGGGGCGTTCCTCCAGCCGCGCTCGTCGGACCTCGTCCGAGCCGCGTTGGGGCGAGCCGCGCTCGGAGCCGACCTCGCCCGAGCCGCGCTCCTCCAGCGCCACGGGAGGAGGCGCACGAGGAGAGCCCGATGGATGAGGGCGACGGCGCTATCCCTGAGGAGGGGGGGCGAGTTTGCCGAGGAGGACGGCGTGACATCCAGTCGCTCGGGCCGGCCATCAGACTGTGGGGCTGCGGCGATATCCAGTACTGCGCCTACCAGTGCGAGGACATGCGCCAGCAGGCGGGCGGGGGACGTGATCCTCAGCTCGCCCAGGAGGAAATGCGCGAGCAGGCGGAGGCAGCGGGGAGAGCCTGCCGAGAGCCGATGGCGCGGATGCAGGCGTGGGCAGCGTCGGCTGAAGCATCGGCTGCAACAGCTCCTGGTGACGTGCTGGTGGCTGCCAGGCTGCGTGATGAGCCTACGCTCTTGATGCCTGGAGGGGCCCCTCGTGCTCCTGTCACGCCACCTATTCCAGGGTCACCGTCGGCTGCACCATCTGCAGGCCATCGGGATTGGCAGGCAACTGCGCCGTGGCGGGAGAAGAAGAGGGGCCAGCAGGACTTAGTCCCTGAGGATTACGGCCCCCCCAAGACGAAGCCGAAGACGCCTGAGCCGCCTGACCAATTGCGTGCCCCAGGCCAGGGGCCATCGCCTGGGCCATCAGCGAAACTGGGACCAACTCTGGGCCCAGCCACGGCGGCCCCACCAGCACCGAAAGCGAGGCCCGCGAGCCGACCACCACTGGCTCCACCCATGGCGGCATCCCATCGGGGCCCTGGCGTGATCGCACCAACACCAGCGCCGAAGCGCCTTCCCCATCACGCCCCGCCGCCGGAGGCGCCGCCGCCGCGAGCGCAGGTTCGGGCAGAGATGGACGTGCATAGCTGGGGCTTCGCCGACCAGGAAGAGCGAGATCGGCAGGGACACGTGCAGGCTGAGCGGAGTCGCACCATTGGGGCATATCGGCGGAGCACGACCGTCTCGGCTGCGAAGGCAGGTCAGCTTGAGGCGGAGGAGGCTGCACGACGCCAGTGCGACGAGGACTTGGCGGGCCGGGATCAGCTGGCGGCGGCCCGCAGCATTCTCAAGTGGCAATCAGCTGCAACATCCCTCCAAGACGTACCAGCGCACTTGCGTGGGAAGGACCCCGCGAAATACAAGCGGATCGCCGTGATGCATGCAGCGCAGGCCGCCCAGCTGCCCCCGAAACCGAATCGGATCCCACCCTTGGCGCTGCCAAGCCCGCATGAGGCGGCGCAGGCGTTGCACGCGGACTGGACGAGAGCACCGACGCGGGGGAGAAGGAGATGAGGCTTCGGGACAAGAGGAACGGGATGATAATGCAGCGCCTCGTGGCGGGCGTTCCCGTCTTCTACTCGAGCTCGGGGAACAGCATGTGGCCCCTGGCGCAGTCGGGCGACCACTGCCTCTTCCACCCGATCCAGGCTGTAACAGCGATGGACGGGCCCCCCATATCATCGCGAAGGACGAGTCCCCCATTGCCGTCGGGGACGTCGCGTTCTGCCGCGCCCAGCCGACCCACCAGCACTACGCCCACATTGTGCGCCACGCAGAGTGGGACAATTGCCGCCAGGAGAACAAGTACTGGATCGGCGGCCTCCAAGTGCGCAACAACTGGAGGCCGTGCAACGGCCACTGCTTCGTCGTGACATCTTCGGCATCCTGATCAATGTCTACGTCAACATAGGCGGGCGATGCCACGGGAGGCCCCACCCGCAGTCTCTGTACAACAGGGTCGCGCCCCTGGTTGCGCAGGCCGAGTGGGGCAACGAGGCCGAGAGGATGTGCGAGGCGGAGTCAGACCCAGACATGGAGCCGCCCGTGCGCGCCCACGAGGATGATACTGAGACTGCCGCCGCATTGGCGGAGCTTCGCAGTGTCAGCGGGCCACAGGGCCGCACCCGCAAAGCTTAGACCGCCAGAACCTCGGGCGAGCCCCGCGGACAGCTTGACCAGGCATCGGCTGCAACAGCGACCCCGCTCTTCAAGCGCTCAGCCGCCAAGGCCAGCAGGCTGGCGCAGCACAGACGTCGCCAGCGAGGCCAGCGTGCTAATATGTTGCCCGCTGCAGCACTTTCGAATTCCACGGCGCCCCGCAGGGGATCTGTTTGCAATGAATGCACTTCGCTGGCCGCGCGCCAGCGCGTTTCGGTTCAAAGCGCGCTCTGCGCGCCTTATTCTATGAGGGGCGCTTGCATTGACAAGATTGCGCGCCCCGGCGCCACAGCAATCGCCTGCAGGCTGCGCTGCTCTCACAGGAACTCAGGCCACGCCACGCTCATATCGCGGATGATTGCTTCGCGTGCTCTCCAGCTCCACCCCCCCCCTTCCTTCCTGGATGCAAGCTCTCCCATCCCCTATCCTTCTTGCTCCTGCACCCCTTTGCCTCCTGGCTGAAACGGCTGCTCATGGCCTTGGCGTTCATCCCCCCCTGGCCTTGCATCTCCTTCCTCCGCCTGCTCCTGGCCCTGATCGCCCTCTTCCTGCCCCTCCTCCGCCCTCTGTCGGAAGGGCCAGCTGGCGTGCGACGGCCGTCGCCAGCCAGGGTTCCATCTCTTAATGCCACTTCCTGCTGCCGGTGATCATAGCAATGTCTTTGCGGACCCACGCCCGATCGGCCAGTTCCCCCGCGCTCAGCTCGTCAGTCAGGGGGGGGCGCTTCATTCGCGCCCGCGTTGGCGGCGGCGCCGCCCGAGGGCTCCGAATCCAATTCAGACTGAGGCAAAAGCTGGTCTCAGAGAAATTCAGAGCGGGCGCGCGTCAGACTGCGCGGGAGGGGCCCCGCGAAATACAAGCGGATCGCCGCGATGCCTGCAGCGCAGGCCGCCCAGCCGACGCGCGGGAGAAGGAGATGAGGCTTCGGGACAAGAGGAACGCGATGATAACATGCAAAGTTATAATCAGAGCAGAAATTGTGGTCTACCATCCCACGTTAGATCACAACTTGCGATCAAACATGTTATGTTAGAGCAGAAACTGTTCTCTAACATGCCATGTTAAAGCATAAATTGTGCTCTACAGCCAAATGTATGATCTAACATGCGATGTTATATCACAATTTGCAATCTAACATAGCATCTTAGATCGCCCATTCTGGTCTAACATACCATGTTAGATCGCATTTGTGATCTAACATAGCATGTTAGATCACAATCTGTGATCTAACAGAGCACGTTAGATCACAATTGTGATCTAACATCCCGTGTCATATCACAACGTGTGATCTAACATGCTATGTTAGAGCAGAAATTGTTCTCTAACATGTCATGTTAAAGCAGAATTTGTGCTCGTCAGCCAAATTGGTGATGCAACACCCCATGTTAGATCACAACGTGTGATATAACATGCAATGTTAGAGCAGAAATTGCTCTCTAACATGCCATGTTAAAGCAGAAGTTGTGCTCTACAGCCAATTTTGTGATCTAACAAGCGGCTTCAGATCACAATATGTGATCTAACAGAGCACGTTAGATCACAATTGTGATTTCACATCCCATGTTAGATCACAACTTGTGATCTAACATGCTATGTTAGAGCAGACTTTGTTCTCTAACATGCCTTGTTAAAGCAGCAATTGTGCTCGACAGCCAAATGTGTGATCTAACATGCGATGTTAGATCACAATTTGTGACCTGACATATCAGGTTAGATCACAAATCGTGATCTAACATACCATGCTAGATCCCATGTGATCTAACATAGCACGTTAGATCACAATTTGTGATCTAACATAGCATGTTAGATCACAAGTGTGATCTAACATCCCATGTTCGATCACAACTTGTGATCTAACATGCTATGTTAGAGCAGAAAGTGTTCTCTAACGTGCCATGATAAAGCAGAACTTGTGCTCTACAGCCAAATTTGCGATTAACATGCGATGTGAGATTCCATTTGTGATCTAACATAGCACGTTAGATCACAATTTGCGATCTAGCATAGCATGTTAGATCACAAGTGTGATCTAACGCCCCATGTTAGATCACAATTTGTGGTCCAACATGCTATGTTAGAGCAGAAATTGTTCTCTAACATGCCAGATTAAAGCTGGAATTGCGCTCTACAGCCAAATGTGTGATCGAACATGCGATGTTAGAGCACAAATTGCGATCTAACATAACATGTTAGATCACAAATTGTTGTCTAACATACCATGTTAGATCACGAAGTGTGATCTCTCTTAGCACGTTAGATCACAAGTTGTGATCGAACATAGCATGTTAGACCACAATTTGTGATCGAACACCCCATATTAGATCACAACGTGTGGTCTAACATGCGATGGTAGAGCAGAAATTGCTCTCTAACATGCCATGTTCAAGCAGAGATTGCGCTCTACAGCCAAATTTGTGATCGAACCTGCGATGTTAGATCACACTTTGTGATCTAACATATCATGTTAGATCACAACTTGTGATATAACATACCATGTGAGATCCCAGTTGTTATCCAACATAGCACGTTAGATCACAATTTGTGATCGAACATAGCATGTTAGATCAAGGCTGTGAACTAACATCCCATGTTATATCACAACTTGTGACCTAACATGCTATGTTAGAGCAGAAATTGTTCTTTAGCATGCAATGTTAAAGCAGAAATTGGGCTCTACCGCCAAATTTGTGATCTAACATGCGATGTTAGAGCACAAATTGTGATCTAACATAGCACGCTAGATTACACATTGCGATCTAACATACCATGTTAGATCCCATGTGTGATCGAACATAGCACGTTAGATCACAAGTTGTGATCTAACAAAGCACGTTAGATCTCAATTGTGATCTAGCATCCCATGTTAGATCACAACTTGTGATCTAACATGCTATGTCAGAGCAGAAATTGTTCTCTCATCTGCCATGTGAAAGCAGAAATTGTGCTCTACAGCCAAATGTGTGCCATAACATGCGATGGTAGAGCACAAATTGTGATCTAACATAGCATGTTAGATCACAACGTGCGATCGAACATGCCATGTTAGATCTCATTTGTGATCTAACATAGCATGCTAGCTCACAAGTTGTGATCTAGCATAGCCTTTTGGACCACAACTGCGATCTATAATCCCATGTTCAATCACGACCTGTGATCTCACATGCTATGTTAGAGCAGAAATTTCTCTCTAGCGTGCCATGTTAAAGCAGACATTGGGCTCGACAGCCAAATTTGCGATCTAACACAGCATGTTAGATCGCAAATGTGATTGGACATCCCATGTTAGATCACAACTTGTGGTCTAACATGCTATGGCAGAGCAGAGATTGTTTCCTAAAATGCCATGTTAAAGCAGAAATTGGGCTCTACAGCCAAAGGTGTGCTCTAACATGCGATGTTAGAGCACAAATTGTGATCTAACCTATCATGTTAGGTCACAAATTGTGGTCTAACATAACATGTGAGATCCCAGTGGTGATCTAACACAGCATGTTCGATCACAATGTGCGATCGAACATAGCATGTTAGATCACAGATGTGATCTAACACCCCATGTTAGATCACAACTTGTGATCTAACATGCTATGTTAGAGCAGAAATTGTTCTCTAGCATGCCATGTTAAAGCAGATTTGGCTCTACAGCCAAATTTGTGATCTAACATGCGATGTTAGATCACAGTTCGTGATCTAACATAGCATGTTATATCACAAACTGTGATCTAACATACCACGTTAGATCCCATGTGTGACGTAACAGAGCGGATCCGATCACAATTTGCAATCTATCATAGCAATTTAGATCACAGCTGTGATCTAACATCCCACGTTAGATCACAACTTGCGATCTAACATGCTATGTTAGAGCAGAAACTGCTCTCGAACATGCCATATTAAAGCAGAAAGTGTGCTCCACAGCCACATGTGATCGAACATGCGATGTTAGAGCGCAAATTGTGATCTAACACACCGCGCTAGATCACATCGTGCGATCTAACATGCCATGTTAGATCCCACTTGTGATCTAACATAGCATGTTAGATCGCAAGTTGCGGTCTAACATGGCATGTTAGATCGCAACTTGCGGTTTAACCTGCGATATTAAATCACAAGTTGTGATCTAACATGCCATGATAGATCAGAAATGGAGCTCTAGCATAGCATGTTAGAGCTCAAATTGATGTTCAGAAAGGGCGCGCGGCATGCGGAACACGCGCAAAATTTGTCGCGCGCTGCGCCCCCCCCCCAAAAAAAAAAAAGCGCCCTCGACCGCCGAAAACTCCTTTTCGCTGGCTAAGCCCCAAAAAAAAACATAAATACATGAATCGCCCTTAACCACCAAAAATCGATTTTCGCCGGTAAAGGCCCCCCCCCCCCCCCCCCCCCCCGCGCGGGTCACTTTGCAACCGGGGGCGCGCTTTACAACCAGATGGGCCACTTCACAACCAGCTTACAGAATCCGAGAAGGGCTCTTTACAACCAGGAAGGGCACTCTACAACCAGGCAAGTGGAAACACAGATTGAACGCACGCGGGCCTTTCCTTGAAATCTCCGCGGGCAAGCGCAAGGGTGGCTTTGGGCTCTCTGAGGCATGTTGGTTGCAAAGTTGCCCATCGCGCACGAAGAAGCACTGCGCGCGCGTTGGTGATGCGACGACCTGGTGCGCTATGGTACGTTGCGTGCTGGTGGGCGGATTCTGGTTTTGACCTGCTCTCTAGGCTCTGTCGGTCAGTCCTGCCATTGCTTGCCCGGCTTTTTTTCTGACGGACGGAGGCTACTCGCGCAGGACATACCAATAAACCATGATCCTGTCCAAGACTGGAGCTGCATGGCAGCGGGAAGCTGTAGTGGGAGATGCGGCGGTAGCGGGGCTTGCAATGGGAACTGCACGGCGTTGGGAAGCTGCGGTGGCAACTGTGGCGGTCGCCAGGCAGCGGTGGGAACTGCGGCGGCAGCTGGGCTGCAATGGGATCTGCGGCGGCAGCGGGGGGGCAGTCAGAATTGCGGAGGCAGCGGGGCTGCAGCGGCAAGCGCGGCGGTAGCAGGGTCGCAGTGGAAACTGCAGTCGAAGGGGTTCAATGCGAGGCCGTCGGCGAAGACCCCGACCACTGTCTTGAACATGGCGGTGGCCGCGGAGGCGGGCGCGCCCCAGTAGGTAGACGTGGAAGTAAGGCGCGTCAAAGGAGAACGCGCCCAGCGGGAATGGAAACCGACCTCGCCGAAACCGCAGCCGTCGAGCCCCAGCCCAGGACACGGGAAGCGCGGAACCTCGCGCGAGACCAAAGGAAAGCGGCAGGCACGACAGGAGGCGGCGAAGCGCCGCCGCCCAGCTGGAGGGCCAGCGCCCGCGGGAGAGAGGGAGGGGGGGGGAGAGGGAAGGAGGGGGAGAGAGGGAGGAGGAGGGGCGAGAGGAGGGAGGAGGAGGAGGACGGACAGGGGGGGGGGGGCGAGAGGACGAGGACGGAAAAAGGAGGGAGGAAAAGGAGGCGAAATGGAGAAGGAGGAGGACGAGGCGCCTCCTCCTGCCCCTCTTGTTTTTCCCACCTCCTCCTGGTCCTGTTCCTGCCCCTTCCCCCCCCCCCCCCCCCCTTTCCCCCTCATCCTCCTCCTCCCCTCTTCCTCCTCATCCGCTCTTCCTCCTCCGCCCCCCCCCCTCCCCCCCCTTCCTCATCCTGATCATGTTTTATCCCTTGGATTTCCCCTGTGTTTTTTTTCCTCGCCTCCTCCGCCCCCCCCCCCCCCCCCTCCTCCTCGTCATCTTCTCTTCCGTAGCTGTGATAGGAAGGGGGCCGTCCCCCTTCCTCACCCCTCCTCCTTCTCCTCCTCCCCCCCTTATCATCCTCGTCATCCTCCTCCTCGCCATCCTCCTCCTCTCCTCCGCTCTTCCTCCTCCGCATCATCCCCCCCTCCCCCTCCTCATCTTCCTCAACCGTCAGCTCGCTCGCCCGCCCCCCCCCCCCCCCCCCCTCATCCTGATCATGTCATCCCTCGGTGCCCCCGGCCCCCCCCTCGCCTCCTCGCGCCCCCCGCCCCCCCCCCCTCCTCGTCACCCCCCTCTTCCGCCTCCTGCTGCTACTCCCCTGTTGCGTCCTCCTGCTCGCCCCCCTCCTGCTCCTGCTCGCCGTCGTCGTCGCCGCCCTCCTCACACTACTCTTCCACATCCTCCTCATCCATCCTCTTAGGCTTCCCCGCCATTACCGGCTGCGCGCAGCAGGGAGGGGTCGGCGCTGCCAGGCTGCACCGCCGACGCGCGCAGACAGCGCAGGGCAACGAGCCATTCGGTCCTCCACCACCATCATCACATCATCATCATCAGTAGTATCATCATCATCAGCAGCATCATCACCATCATCATCAACACCGTCGTCACCATCGTCATCAGCAGCATCATCGCCAGCATCACCACCAGCATCATCAGCAGCATCAGCAGCCTCAGCGATCATCATCATCCTCAGCATATCACCATCACCACTGCCATCATCATCACCATCATCGTCATCATCATCCTCATCAGCAGCATCATCATCATCATCCCCATCGTCGCATTCCTCTTCCTCCGCCTCCGCCTCCGCCTCGCCCCCCTCATCTTCCCCGCCATCCTCCTCCGCCCCGTCCTCATCCTGATTATCCCCCTCCTCCGCGCCCTTCTCCCCCTCGCCATCCCCCTCCTCCACGTCATCCTGCTCCTGCTCATGCGCCTGCTCACGTTGTAGCTGGGATAGGAAGAAAGCCGTCTTCCC
>CAUYUJ010001986.1:0-2500 GCA_963575745.1 Prorocentrum cordatum
GAGCGGTGGGAGGCGTCTGGGGCGTGGGATGAGCGAGTGTTCGATTCCGTGGCTCCGAGCATGGGCCCGCTGCATATGAGCGCCGGGAAGGAGGCCATGGGCGCGCTGGTGCCCCCGCGCCTGCATAAGAGTTTGGATAAGGCGGCGAAGAGGATGAAGGACGCGTTCGGGGACGTCCGTGGTGGCTGCGCGCTGCGCAGGGACAAGTGGGTCGTGAACGTGCGAGCGGAGAGCGCGCTGGCAGAGGGCAGGCTGGAGGGCCAGGCGCTGGAGTTCTTCTTGAAGGTGGCGAGGCAGTAGTGCGCGGGGTTGGGGCTGCCGACGACTGTGGCTTCGGCAAAGGTAGGCCGGCACGTTGGTGCGGAGGAGACCCCGGAGCATTTTGCCCGGATTGCGCACAATTGGACGAGCGTGTGGGATGCGAACTCCGTGAGTGACAAGCAGGAGTTGCTAATGGTCGTCGCCGTGGACCCACTGAGCGGATCAGGTGTCGCGCAGGATTGGATGTTTGTGAGTGTTACGTCTGGTCGGCCGGGGGAGGCGCTCGGGCGAGCCGAGTCTCTCGCAGTGCGCGTGCACGATCGGGCCCGCAGGGAGGACGTGGCAGGGCGAATCGCCCGGAATATCGACGCACTGCTGCGACCGCTCGGTGCCAGTGCTGGGCGGCGCCCGCCGGCGGTGGAGTTCGGGGACGCGCCGCGCGTTCGTGTTCCTTCGCAGAGGATCGCCTGCGCGCTCGGGCTTCTGCTGTGCCGTGTCGGGCGCCTGGCGAATGCGGGCGTGCTGGATGCGTCGGCGGAGTCCTTCGTGCCTGACGTGTGTCGCGTGCTGCGGGGCGCGTTCGCGTCGTTCCGGGCGGGCGTCGGCGCGCGGGGGGCGCGGGATGTCATGGAGTTGTTGCTTTCGGAGCAGGAATGCCGCGACGTTCTGGGCGCGTTTGGCGTCGTGCCTCGCGCGGGTGCTTCGGCGCCCAGCGCGACGGGCGCGAGCTTGCCGAGGGCGGCTGTGCCAGGGGAAGCGGCGGGTGAGGCTGGCGAAGAGGAGGGCCTGGAGGGCGCGTCGACGTTGTCGTTTGCCACGTGGAATATCGCTGGTGGGCATCGCTCGGCCGTGCGCCGCCCTCCTGGAGCGACCGCGACCAGCGCGCGGCGGTCCTGGGCGAAGTGCTCCGTTGGAGGCAGGCGCGCGGGGTTGATGTCGTTGCTCTGCAGGAATGCGAGGGCGAGGAGGCGTCCAAGGAGCTGGAGGCGGAATTCCAATTGGTTGGCGTGGCCCATGCGCACGAGTCCAGGGGGTACGTGCACCTGTACGTGAGGCGCGGTCTGCGCGCGGAAGGCAAGGCTTTGTCAGGGGAGGACCCGTTCGTGCTGTGCCGGGTCGAAGTTCCCGTAGGCGGGGGCGCGGGCGGCGCGGGGTGGGTGAACGTGGCCGCGGTCCACTTGCCCGCGGGTGCGGCATGGGAGCGGCGTCGCGCGATACTTCGGAAGATTACGAGGACTTGCGCGGAAGGTTGCGACCGGCTGCTCATTGTGGGCGACATGAACAGCACGGACTCCCAGGTGCAGGCCGCTGTGGAGCAGCTGCGTTTGAAGGACACCTGGTACGAGGGGCGTTCTTGGGGCTGCCCCGGGAACAAGTTTTACTCGGGTCTCGGCGAGAGGGGGGCTGTCGGACAGAGACGGGACCGGGTCATGTTCGGGGCGGAGCTTTGGGCGGAGGTGCATTTGGTAGGGAAGGGGAAAGTGGTCTTCGAGGGCTGCGAATTCCATGTGTCAGACCACTTTGGGCTGTTCGGGTATGTGCGTGCCCACGCGTGCTTCGGTTCTCGCGAGCATAAGATGAGGGCCCTGGCGCAACGCTGCCGGCTCGCGCTCCAGGCGACGCGCGATCGGTCGCACCGGCTGGAGGGTGCCGAGGTCCATAATCGGTTGCAGCAGGGGCGGGAGGCTGCGGCCTTGGCGAGGCAGCAGGCGCAGGACCGAAACCGGGAGGCGTACTTGCGAACGCAGCAACGCGAGGCAGCCCGAAGACAGCGCCGTCGGGAAGAGCTGGTGTCCGCGGCGTTCGGGCCGCAGAGTTTGTTCGCGTCGGAGCGCCCGGCTCAGCCTCCGCCGAGCCCAGGAGAGATGGACGTGCCTCGCGTGGATGGTATTCGCGCGGCTTCGTGGGACAGCGTGAGTAGCGTGCCCGTCCGTGGGATGCCGCGGCCTGGGCATTCTTGCTACGTGGTCAGCGTGACGCAGCTGATGCTGCGGACGCCTGCCGTCTGGGAGTGGCTTCGATGGCACTCGGAGGGCGATTGCGAGGAGAGGGCCAGTGGGCGTTGCTGCGTCTGCGGGATGTGGGACACGCACAACCAGTTGGTGTCGCGACGCTGGCAGGGCGGACCCGTGAGCGCGCGGCGGCGAACGAATGTTGATAGCGACGACGTTTTCCTCGGGCAACACAGTGAGTTCCACAACGAGTGGCAGCAGCATGATGTGTTTGCGTATTGGGGTAA